>APFE031248808.1:0-16036 GCA_000404065.3 Pinus taeda
AATACATATAACTAAATATAGAAACAAACATATCTATAATTGATTAATATCAATTGATGGAAGGACAATAGTTGAAATCAACTTCAGACACCAACATTAAGACCTTAAAGGATCTACAAAATATACACCATCATCGTATCATCTAATGGGTGAAATACGAGTACTCGTCAAGATCATTACCATATGTTACAAAATATACACCATCATCGTATCATCTAATGGGTGAAATACGAGTACTCGTCAAGATCATTACCATATGTTGACTAACGAAAAGTGCGTTTTGGGGTCAATATCAATAATCAAAACCATTACCATATGTTGGCTCACAAAAAGTGATTTTTGGGTCAATATCGATAATCAAAATATCATCTCCAAAATACACAACAACTATTATATTCCTTTCTTATGGGATTGAATTTGGAGTTATATTTCATTCAACTTTATGAGTTTTATGCCAATTAATACATAAAAGCTATAGATTTAATATTATACTTAATGTGTTAGATATTAAAATTGATGTGTTTTGTAAAATTTCAAGAAGTACAATATCATGATCGTAAAGTGTACTAGGGGGCATAGTTTCTAGAATTCATTGTGTTTTAAAGATCATAGTGCACTATGGTTTAATTAATGTTAGAGTAAATCCCTTAAGAATTATGAAGTTTCAATGTTTTTTCAGAGTAATAGTGGTTAGAGGTTGTATTATCAAAGCGTTTGTAATTATCTAAGAGTATGAGTGTCATAACCCTCCATATGAATAAACAATAATATAATCAAATATTTCGTAGTAAAAAAAAAAATTTTTAATTGGTTATTTATGTATACGGAATATCTTCGTAACCTTAGCCAAGTTCCGTATCATAAACTTTGGCACATACATATATATTACAAACCCTATGCTTTTTGCGTGAATAACAACTTGCGTCCTTCCATCAGCAATGTTGGACTATGGTATTAATTGGCTCATGCACTTTTCGGATTTGGTCATACGGAAGATATGACTGCATTCCAGGTGTGCCTTGATCTACGCCAGGTGGCCTTTTCCAGAGAATGCTGACCATCGATCCTGCCACGGTTCGCGAGGGTAGCTCTGGCATTGATTGTTCTTGGGTTTAGTCCAGGCCTCGGGATGCCGATGGCGATCCACGGCGGAGGTTTGTTTCCGCGCTTTCCTGATTTTCATTGGGGTTTTATTCCCTTGTCTCGGCTAGGGTTTCCATTTGCTCCTTCTGCCGAGAGACTGCTCCGGTTTCCATTCGCGTGGCCGCTGAAAAACTTGGCCTGATGCTTCGGCCGTTCGATCTGCAAATGCATCTGGGTAATGGTGAATTTCTGAACCAACCCTCAGTCCGCGCATCGTCTATCAGGTGAACGTATGTTATTTACTATTTGCTTTTCTGTCATTTCTTCAAGTTGTAATACTCGATGAAACTTGGCTTTTAATCAATTTGCTGGTGTAATGGAATTAGGAACTGGTTTCTGGCGCGGTAGCGAGGCTGTGCACTGCGTAAACTGCTTCCGCCGTCTCACAAGAGGTAAGCCCTCCGTCTTCAGAGAGAAGTGACAGCGTTTCCTCGCCGAATGTTTTAATACTTTACCTTTGTCTGGTCAGGGATTGCGATTCCATGGATGGTTTGTTGTTCTTCGACTTCTCTGTCAATGAGGGGTTTGGCCGTTACTGTTATCGGCTTCCAACCATGGGTTATCACTCTTAGATCTTCTTTCCTGAGGATGAGGTTTTTGTTTTGTAATTTAATGTTATGGGTTTTCTTAATGTAAAAACTGAGGTAATGCCGCGAATCCCTGGATTCGATTCGGCTTCCTGGAACAGTTAATGACGAAGACTGGTTATTTATACAATTATTTTCTCTTGTATTTATGTACAGTGTTTTGCATGCCACGGCAGCTTGTCTCTGCGTATTTATTAGCTTCTCAGTTACACATTTCATACTTTATCATACTGGAACAGTTTATAGGATTTAATCTGTGAGGGGGGCATTGTCCTCAGGGTTTCCGTTTGTTTCTATCTTTCTCGCAATAGAGAAATTGTTATTTTGGAAGAAGACCCACAAATCCCCTTCTCATTATACATGTATATTTACTGCATCAATATATATATATATGGATGTCTGTAGATTTTTTATGGGCGGTCGTCTGTTAAGTGTTTTTGTATTAGTCACAGAGACTGTATATAATCCGAAATAGTTTCCTTTAGACAACTGATTCGACGTCTTTCTGACTGTGTTCAAATGATGCTATTTCGATTGTTCAACGGGGGTTTCCTTTTTCGAATTTATTGTAAACAATTCCGATATGGTTTCTTTTTATATGAAATGTCTTAGGTTTTCGTATGAGTTGTTCTCAAATTCATATAAAATGCCGTCCTTCTTTTCGTGGCGACTCTATTCTAATGCTGAGATAACCCCTGTCGGGTTTTTAATCATGTATCAGTCTTAATGTAGTACTGTACATTTCAATGCTTCTATGATGATAATAAAGCATGAGGCGGACCTACCGTGAAAATTCTTGATAAGTTTATCTTGCCGAGGGTTTTGAGGAAGCGTTCTCATCTCACCTCGAACCTGGTAAGGTTTTCGGCTATTTATGAAATTTATTCATTGGATATATCCTACGCCGAATAAGAAACCTTTCAGTTTAATACTACCATAATTGTGTAATCATAATCTATCCCTGAGGGAGGACCAGGTACGGCAACTGCCTACCCAAACTTCCCGATACTCTGATGATATTGCTAAATGAATAATTTTCTTTATAACTCCATCATTAATGTATGAACCTTCTTTTAATTATCTAAATGCTAAGATTCAGGCATCTGGCCAACTAACCGCCAGCGCCCTTCAGACTTAGACTGTGCATTAAACCTAACTCGGCACTCTGAACAGTAAATTGATTCCATAATAACAATTACTTCATTAATTACCACAGTTATTTATACTGTAAATTTGTCAATTCTTTTGTAATTAAAACTACAACAGCGATGCGTACCTGTTCTTCGAAGGTTGTCTGGATTTTTCTGTGTTTAAGGAAATCACTCCTATTTGCTTGTTTTTCCACCCAGCCGCGAGATTAGTCGATACAGACTAATCTCCCCCCAAGCTTCACTTGTCAGGCCACTGCCTCAACAAGTGTTGCGCACTTCCTGCGCCTGTGCTTTCTGGTCCTCACCAGACTCAAGCACCACTTCCTTTTTCTGATTCTTTTTCCCCCGCCTGTTCCTTAACAGCCCCGGGTCTCCCCTCTTCCATCTTTTTATCTCAAAGATAGGGAAAAGAACAGTTACGGTTTTTTTTTCTGCCTTTCTTGATAACTGTTTCTTACATATTAACACATATGTGTTTAAAGAAAATCCATTCAGCAGAAATTAAACAATGATTCCCTTATCAAGATTACCATAGGTAATTCAATTAATTCAGTTCCAGTTTGGAATTCCCAAAGTTTTTCACCATGATAAAGAAGTAATAATCTTTGTTTTTTTTTTACATTTTCCTATAATGGTAAAAAAAAGACAGAGTTTATTTACATAATTATTTGGTCGTCACATCTCCTCCTCCTGAGATTGGACACCGTCCCGGTGTCTTTCAGCCACGAACAGTGCTGGATAAGATCTCCCCATCAGTTCTTCGTCCTCCCAAGTAGCTTCCTCGGGTCCATAGTGTCGCCACTGGACCTTAACTTGGGTAATAGCTCGTTTCCGCAGCTGCACTTCTCTCCGGTCGAGGATGTTCAGAGGTTCGACTAGAACCTCTCCTTCCGGTTCGACCTGCATTGCACGATTTTGAATTAGTTTTTTCCTTCTGATAACAATTTCAACAATTTTTCTACAGCATTAGCTATTACCTGGATATCTTGCCATTGAATAACATGCCTAGGATCATACACATATTTCTTGAGTATTGAAACATGGAATACGTTGTGGACTCGAATGTGGCTGGGCAAAGCGAGCTGATATGCCACTGGGCCAATCCTTGCCAGGATCTGGAAGGGTCCACAATATCGGGGTGCCAATTTGGCACATCCGCTCCATTGTAAGGTACTCCTTTTTGTTTGAATTCTGATATATACATGATCACCGACCTGATATTCCTTAAATCTTCTCTTTCGATCCGCGAAATTTTTCTGCCTGTCTTGAGCAGCTTTTAAATTCATACGCACCTTTTTCACCATTTCTTCCATTTCTTTAAGCATCTCAGGCCCCAGGTTTAGTTTATCTTCCGGTCCTCCCCAATTAATAGGTGTTCGGCATTTTCGACTGTACAAAACCTCAAAGGGGCTCATCTGTGTAGAGGTATGATATCCATTATTATATGCGAATTCTACCAGATGTAAATATTCTTCCCACAATGTGGGTTGCTGCATCACGAATGCCCGTAGCATGTCTTCCACCACTTGATTAACTCGTTCAGTTTGTCCATCGGTCTGGGGGTGGTAGGCTGTGCTGAAATTTAATTGAGTTCCTAAATCGGCGAACAGTGTTCTCCAGAATGCTGATGTGAATTTCACATCGCGATCGGAAATTATCACTTTTGGCAGCCCATGAAGCCTGAACACGTTTTGCATAAAGACGTGAGCAATTTGTGGAGCTCTGTATGTGGATTGAACCGGTATGAAATGGGCAGCCTTACTTAGTTTATCCACTATCACCATAATAGAATCATTGCCCTTTTTTGTCTTAGGTAACCCGGTGATGAAATCCATGGAAATAATTTCCCACTTCCATTCTGGAATTGGTAGAGGTTGTAACAGTCCTGCTGGGTGCTGGTGCTCAGCTTTAATTTGCTGACATTCCAGGCATCGTGCTAAATACTCAGCAATGTCCTTCTTCATTCCTGGCCAAAAGTACTCCTTTCGAATGGCGGTAATCATTTTCTGATATCCTGGATGTCCTGTATAATGACTGACATGGAATTCATCCATAATAAGATGTTTAATTTTGTCTTGATTAGGTACATATAGCCTTTGTTTAAAATGTATCATTCCATCTTCATTCAGCTTATAATCTGATTGATCTGGGAAGCCAGCAGATTGCTGTAGTTGCAGTTTTAACTGTTGATAATTAACATCCTGCCCTGAAGCTTCTTTAACCATTTCCAAAACGGGGCTCTTCCACTCACTAACAGAGACTTCATACAACTATTGCACTTTCCGGCTTAAGGCATCCGCTACTCGGTTTTCTTTCCCTTGTAAATGTTTTATCTCGAAGTCAAAACCGCTTAGAAAGTCCACCCATCGTGCTTGTCGTGCGTTTAGGGTGGGTTGACTGAAATAATTAGTCAAACTATGGTGATCAGTGAGAAGTAAAAACTTCCTGCCCACTAGATAATGTCTCCACATTTTCAAGGCGTGGATGACAGCGGTCAATTCTAAATCATAAGCAGAATATTTCTGTTCATGCTCCTTCAATTTTCGAGATTCGTAGGCAACTACCCTACCTTCTTGCATTAACACTCCACCGACTCCTTCTTTGCTTGCATCTGTACATACTACGTAATCTTTATCAGGATCAGCTATTCTTAAAATAGGAGCTGTGGTGAGTAAATGCTTCAGTTGTTCAAAACTCTGTTGGCAGTTTGGGGTCCACTGAAATGCTTTCCCTTTTTTCTGCAATGAGGTGATGGGGAAAGCAACCTTCGAGAATCCTTCTACAAATATTCTATAATAACCAGCCAGACCCATAAAGGATCGAATATCTGCCACATCTTTTGGTACAGGCCAGTCCATTATGGCCTTTATTTTCTCTGGATCAACAGCAATCCCTTCCTTACTAATCACATGACCCAAGTATTGGATTTCTTCCTTGAAGAAGTCACACTTACTAAATTTTGCATATAGTTGATGCTCCCGAAGGGTCTGTAGCACCTTTCTGAGATGTTCTTGATGCTCCTCCACCGTGCGAGAATATACCAGTATATCATCAATAAATATCAGTACAAATCTATCCAAATATTGATGAAAAATGCTGTTCATTAAACACATGAAAGTTGCAGGAGCATTGGTAAGGCCGAAAGGCAATACCACGAATTCATAGTGGCCGTATCTGGTTCTAAAAGCTGTTTTCGCGATGTCCTCCTCCTTAATTCGGATCTGATGATAACCAGATTGCAGGTCGATTTTTGAAAATACCGTCGCACCCTTCACTTGATCAAATAATTCGTCAATCCGCGGTAAAGGATACTTATTCTTAATGGTTAATTTATTTAATTGACGGTAATCGATGCACATCTGGAAGGTTCCGTCCTTCTTCTTTACAAACAGCACTGGGGCTCCCCATGGAGACACACTAGGACGTATGTAGTTCTTGTCCAACAATTCTTGCAGTTGCATTTTTAATTCTGTCAATTCGGGTACGCTCATTCTATATGGTGCACGAGATACTGGTGCCGCACCAGGAACCAATTCGATAGTGAAATCTATGTTCCTTTTTGGGGGCAGCCCAAGGATTTCTTCTGGAAATACATCTGTGAATTCCTGAATTACAGGAATGTTATTTAGGATGGCTGTTTTATCTTTAGAATCCGCATAACCCACCTGAACAGCATAGATTTGGCATCCTCTTCTAATACATTTTGCAAGTTGATTGGCTGTTATTGGTCGCACTTGTGTCGGTCTTTTAATCCCTTGCATTTCTTTTTTTTATTTCCCAGGGAGTCCTTAAAATAAATAATCTTGGTCTTACAGTCCACTAGAGACCAGTGCTTTTCCAGCCAATCCATTCCTATGAGAATATCATAGGAACCAAGGGGAAGCACATTTAAATCTGCCATTACTGGCTGTCCGGCTATAGTAAAGGAACAGTCCTTTATTTTAGCTCCCACTCGTCTTTTGGCCCCCGTGGCTAATTGCACCAGCCATGGATTCTTGAATTTAGTGGATTGTAATTTACAACGTTCTACTACCTTTGGGCTTACATAACTCAGTGTAGCACCAGGGTCAATTAAAATAGATACAGTAAGGTTTGAGATATTACCTTCGAATTCGACCATAGTGGGCTGGTATTCCGCCTGGCGGTCCTCTAATGCTGCATTAATCCTTGGTATACTGCGTCCCACTTCACCGACTGTTGAGGCTTCTTGAATCTGAGATAGTTGTTCCGTCCCTTTTCGTTGTGGACAGTTCTTGATGTAGTGGGGTCCCCCACAGCCCCAGCATTGCACCGGAGGTCTAGTGACCCCTTCACTGTCCAAGCGTATCTGCTGTCCATTGCTTTTAGCTTCAGTGTTAGGCCTAAATTTGGATGTAGTTCGGTCTGGAATTCTGTTGTGGGGACTTTTGCTGTTCCCCTTACCTCCACTATTGCGATTCCCTTTGTTGTTTCCCATTGGCTTAAAGCCCTTCCTATCATTCCATTTCTTGCCAACTACTTCTCCCTTTTGTCTGCTTTGCTGGTAACAAATTCTGGCCTTTCGAATCACTTCATCCATTGATTTGGGATTGTCAAATTCAATTCTTTCTCGCATGTAGGGTGGTAAACTACTTACAAATCGTTGCACTTTTGCCTTTTCTTCCCTTATATATGGGACGTATCGAAGTAGGGAAGTGAAACGGGTGATGAACTCATCCATAGTCTGCTGTCCCAAACGCAGATCATGGAATTCTTTTGCCTTTTCATCGTAGAACCGCTCCGTTAGATATCTCTCCTTAAAATATCTTTGAAAATTATCCCATGTGATGGTTTGTTCATTGACTCCTTTGACTATCTTCACCTCCTCCCACCATAAGGTGGCCTTTCCTTGCAGTTGGAAGATAGCCAATCGGGCCTTAAGATTGTGATCATACTCGTAGAGTTGAAAATATTTGTTCATATTAATCAACCATGCTTCAGCTGCTTCCTCCTGTTCTCCGTCAAAGTGCGGGGGTTTAATTTTGCGAAATTCCCCTTGCAGTTCCATTCTTTGTTTCTTCGAAGTTTGTTGTTCATATACATTGTCAGAACGTTCCTCTTGTTCCTCCGAACCTACAGGGGGTATAGGGTGATTTTGTTCCTCCGACATTCGTTGCTGTTCCATACTAGGATTAACAGGTACTTGATTCTGTCGTTCAGATAAGCTTTTCAATATCCTCTCCTGCTCCATAGTTAGCCTGGCATTATCTTCCCGCAATCTTGCCATTTCATTCTTTAATTCTTGTACAGTTTCTAAGATAGCCTGATTTGTAATTCTGGCCTCTTCCCCAAGTTGAACCCATAACTCCGGATTACCTTCCAGTCCAGGCCTATCCGGCCGTCGAGTGGTGTTTTCGGTTCTCCTCATCCTGTACTTATCCACATAAAACAATGATAAGGAAATTTCGGGAACTAAAAAAAAATATATATATATATATATGTTCATATAAATCTTTTGCCCAAAGGCCTCAGTTTTGTAACTGGGCTCTGATACCATATGTCATAACCCTCCATATGAATAAACAATAATATAAATAAATATTTCGTAGTAAAAAAAAAAATTTAATTGTTTATTTATGTATATGGAATTATTTTCATAACCTTAGCCAAGTTTCGTAACATGAACTTTGGTACAAACATATATATTACAACCCTATGCTTTTTGCGTGAATAACAACTTGCGTCTTTCCACCCGCAATGTTGGACTATGGTATTAATTGGCTCCTGCATTTTTTGGATTTGGTCATACGGAAAATATGAATGCGCTCCAGGTGTGCCTCGATCCACGCCAGGTGGCCTTTTCCAGAGAATGCTGACCATCGATCCTGCCACGGTTCGCGAGGGTAGCTCTGGCATTGAATGTTCTTGGGTTTAGTCCAGACCTCGGGATGTTGATGGTGATCCACGGCAGAGGTTTGTTCCCGCGCTTCCCTGATTTACATTGGGGTTTTATTCCCCTGTCTCGGCTAGGGCTTCCATTTGCTTTTCCGTCGAGAGACTGCTCTGGGTTTTACATTCGCGCGGCCGCTGAAAAACTTGGCCTAATGCTTCGGCCGTTCAACCTACAAATGCATCTGGGTAACAATGAATTTCTGAACCAGTCCTCAGTCCGCGCATCGTTTATCAGGTGAACGTGTGCTATTTACTATTTACTTTCTTGTTATTTCTTCTGGTTATAACTCTTGATGAAAACTTGGCTTCTAATCGATTTGCTTGTGTGATGGAAATAGGAATCGGTTCCTGGTGAGGTAGCGAGGCTGTGCATTCCGTAAGCTACTCCCGCTGTCATCACAAGAGATAAGCCCTCCGTCCTCAGAGAGAAGTGACTGCGTTTCCATGCCGAATGTTTTAATACTTTACCTTTGTCTGGCCAGGGATTGCGATTCCATGGATGGTTTGTTTATTCTTCGACTTCTCTGTCGATGAGGGGTCTGGCCGTTACTGTTATCGGCTTCCAACCATGGGGTTATCACCCTTAGATCTTCTTTCCTGAGGATGAGGCTATTTTTTTTTGTAATTTAATATTGTAGGTTTTCTTATTGTAAAAGCTGAGGTATTGCCGCGAATCCCTGGATTCGATTCGGCTTCCTGGAACAGTTAATGACGAAGACTGGTTATTTATACAAATATTTTCTCTTGTATTTAAGAACAGTGTAATGCATGCCGCGGCAGCTCGTCTCTGCGTATTTATAAGCTTTTCGGTTTACATATTTCATACTTTATCTTACTGGAATAGTATATAGGATTTAATCTATAAGGGTTTCATTCTCAGGGTTCCCGTTTGTTTCTATCTTTTCTTGCAATAGAAAATTATTATTCTGAATGAATACCCACAAATTCCCTTCTCGGTTATACATGTATATTTACTGTATCAATATATAGGGATGTCTGTAGATTTTTATGGTCGGCCATCTGTTAAGTGTATTTGTGTTAGTCTCGGGTATTATATATATAATCCGAAATAGTTTTCCTTTAAATGACTGATTCGATGTCTTTCTGGCTGTGTTCGAAATGATGTTATTTCGATTGCTCATCAGGGGTTTCCATATTTCGAATTTATTGTAAACAATTCCGATATGGTTTTTATATGAAATGTCTTAGGATTTGTATGAGTTGTTCTCAAATTCATATAAGATGCCGACCTTCTTTTCATGGCGATTCTGTTCTAATAGCTAAGATAACCCATATCGGATTTTAATCATTTATTTGTATTACTGTAGTACTGTACATTGCAATACTTCTGTGGTGATAATAAAGCATGAAAACGGATTTACCGTGAAAATTCCTGAGAAGTTTATCTTGTCGTGGATTTTGAGGGAGCATTCTCGTCTCGCCTCGAACCTGGTATGGTTTTGGCTATTTTATGAAGTTTGTTCATTGTATATTCTACGCCGAATAAGAAACCTTTCAGTTTAACGCTACAATAATTGTGTAATCATGATCTATACCTGAGGGAAGACCAGGTACGACAACTGCCTACCCAAACTTCCCGAGGTTCTGATTACTGACTAAGTGAATAATTTTCTTTATAACTCTGTTCTGAATATATGAACCTTCTTTTAATTATCTAAATGCTAAGATTCAGGTATCTGGCCAACTAACCGCCAGCGCCCTACACACTTAGACTGTGCATTAAATCTAACTCGGCACTCTGAACAGTAAATTGACTCCATGATGACAATTACTTCATTAACTACCACAGTTATGTATACTGTAAAACTTGGCAATTCTTCTGTAATTAAAATTATAACAACAATGCGTACCTGTTCTTCGAAGGTTGTCAGGATTTTTCTGTGTTAAGGAAATCACTCCTGTATGCTTGTTTTCCACCCAACCGCGAGATTAGTCGATACAGACTAATCTCCCCCCAAGCTTCACTTGCCAGGCCACTGCCTCAACAAATGTCGCGCACTTTCTGCGCCTGTGCTCTCTGGTCATCACCAGACGCAAGCACCACTTTCCCTTTCTCCTCTGTTTCTTTTTCCCCGCCTGTTCCTTAACAGCCCGGGTCTCCCTTTTTCCATTCTTTATCCAAGGATAGGGAAAAGAAACAGTTAGGGTTTATTCTGCCTTTCTTGATAACTGTTTCTTACATATTAACACATATGTGTTTAAAGAAAATCCATTCAGCAGAAATTAAACAATGACTCCCTTATCAAGATTACCATAGGTAATTCAATTAATTCAGTTCCAGTTTGGAATTCACAAAGTTTTTCACCATGATAAAGAAGTAATAATCTCTGTTTTTTTTTACATTTTTCCTATAATGGTAAAAAAAAAAGACAGAAAGTTTATTTACATAATTATTTGGTCGTCACATCTCCTCCCCCTGAGATTGGACACCGTCCCGGTGTCTTTCAGCCACGAACAGTGCTGGATAAGATCTCCTCATCAGTTCTTCGTCCTCCCAGGTAGCTTCCTCGGGTCCATAGTGTCGCCACTAGACCTTAACTTGGGTAATAGCTCGTTTCCGCAGCTGCACTTCTCTCCGGTCGAGGATGTTTAGAAGTTCGACCAGAACCTCTCCTTCCGGTTCGACCTGCATTGCACGATTTTGAATTAGTTTTTCCTTCTGATAACAATTTCAACAGTTTTTCTACAGCATTAGCTATTACCTGGATATCTTGCCATTGAATAACATGCCTAGGATCATAAACATATTTCTTGAGTATTGAAACATGGAATACGTTGTGGACTCGAATGTGGCTGGGCAAAGCGAGCTGATATGCCACTGGGCCAATCCTTGCCAGGATCTGGAAGGGTCCACAATATCGGGGTGCCAATTTGGCACATCCGCTCCATTGTAAGGTACTCCTTTTCGTTTGAATTCTAATATATACATGATCACCAACCTGATATTCCTTAAATCTTCTCTTTCGATCAGCGAAATTTTTCTGCCTGTCTTGAGCAGCCTTCAAATTCATACGCACCTTTTTCACCATTTCTTCCATTTCTTTAAGCATCTCAGGCCCCAAGTTCAGTTTATCTTCGGGTCCTCCCCAATTAGTAGGTGTTCGGCATTTTCAACCGTACATAACCTCAAAGGGGCTCATCTGTGTAGAGGTATGATATCCATTATTATATGCGAATTCTACCAGATGTAAATATTCTTCCCACAACGTGGGTTGCTGCATCACGAATGCCCGTAGCATGTCTTCCACCACTTGATTAACTCGTTCAGTTTGTCCATCGGTCTGGGGGTGGTATGCTGTGCTGAAATTTAATTGAGTTCCTAAATCAGCGAACAGTGTTCTCCAGAATGCTGATGTGAATTTCACATCGCGATCGGAAATTATCACTTTTGGCAGCCCATGAAGCCTAAACACGTTTTGCATAAAAACGTGAGCAATTTGTGGAGCTCTGTACGTGGATTGAACCGGTATGAAATGTGCAGCCTTACTTAGTTTATCCACTATCACCATAATAGAATCATTGCCCTTTTTTGTCTTAGGTAACCCTGTGATGAAATCCATGGAAATAATTTCCCACTTCCATTCTGGAATTGGTAAAGGTTGTAACAGTCCTGCTGGGTGCTGGTGCTCAGCTTTAATTTGTTGACATTCCAAGCATCGTGCTAAATACTCAGCAATGTCCTTCTTCATTCCTGGCCAAAAGTACTCCTTTCGAATGGCGGTAATCATTTTCTGATATCCTGGATGTCCTGCATGATGACTGACATGGAATTCATCCATAATAAGATTTTTAATTTTGTCTTGACTAGGTACATATAGCCTTTGTTTAAAATGTATCATTCCATCTTCATTCAGCTTATAATATGATTGGTCTGTCAAGCCAACAGATTGCTGTAGTTGCAGTTTTAACTGTTGATAATTAACATCCTGCCTTGAAGCTTCTTTAACCATTTCCAAAACGGGGCTCTTCCACTCACTAACAGAGACTTCATACAACTGTTGCACTTTCCAGCTTAAGGCATCCGCTACTCGGTTTTCTTTCCCTTGTAAATGTTTTATCTCAAAGTCAAAACCGCTTAGAAAGTCCACCCATCGTGCTTGTCGTGCGTTTAGGGTGGGTTGACTGAAATAATTAGTCAAACTATGGTGATCAGTGAGCAGTAAAAACTTTCTGCCCACTAGATAATGTCTCCACATTTTCAAGGCGTGGATGACAGCGGTCAATTCTAAATCATAAGCAGAATATTTCTGTTCATGCTCCTTCAATTTTCGAGATTCGTAGGCAACTACCCTACCTTCTTGCATTAACACTCCACCGACTCCTTCTTTGCTTGCATCTGTACATACTACGTAATCTTTATCAGGATCAGCTATTCTTAAAATAGGAGTTGTGGTGAGTAAATGCTTCAATTGTTCAAAACTCTGTTGGCAGTTTGGGGTCCACTGAAATGCTTTCCCTTTTTTCTGCAATGAGGTGATGGGGAAAGCAACCTTCGAAAATCCTTCTACAAATCTTCTATAATAACCAGCCAGACCCATAAAGGATCGAATATCTGCCACATCCTTTGGTACAGGCCAGTCCATTATGGCCTTTATTTTCTCTGGATCAACAGCAATTCCTTCCTTACTAATCACATGACCCAAGTATTGGATTTCTTCTTTGAAGAAGTCACACTTACTAAATTTTGCATATAGTTGATGCTCCCGAAGGGTCTGTAGCACCTTTCTGAGATGTTCTTGATGCTCCTCCACCGTGCGAGAATATACCAGTATATCATCAATAAATATCAGTACAAATCTATCCAAATATTGATGAAAAATGATGTTCATTAAACACATGAAAGTTGCAGGAGCATTGGTAAGGCCGAAAGGCAATACCACGAATTCATAGTGGCCGTATCTGGTTCTAAAAGCTGTTTTCGCGATGTCCTCCTCCTTAATTCGGATCTGATGATAACCAGATCGCAGGTCAATTTTTGAAAATACCGTCGCACCCTTCACTTGATCAAATAATTCGTCAATCCGCGGTAAAGGATACTTATTCTTAATGGTTAATTTATTTAATTGACGGTAATCGATGCACATCCGGAAGGTTCCATCCTTCTTCTTTACAAACAGCACTGGGGCTCCCCACGGAGACACACTAGGACGTATGTAATTCTTGTCCAACAATTCTTGCGGTTGCATTTTCAATTCTGTCAATTCGGGTACGCTCATTCTATATGGTGCACGAGATACTGGTGCTGCACCGGGAACCAATTCAATAGTGAAATCTATGTTCCTTTTTGGGGGCAGCCCAGGGATTTCTTCTGGAAATACATCTGTGAATTCCTGAATTACAGGAATGTTATTTAGGATGGCTGTTTTATCTTTAGAATCCGCATAACCCACCTGAACAGCATAGATTTGGCATCCTTTTCGAATACATTTTGCAAGTTGATTGGCTGTTATTGGTCGCACTTGTGTCGGTCTTTTAATCCCTTGCATCTCTTTTTTATTTCCCAGGGAGTCTTTAAAATAAATAATCTTGGTCTTACAGTCCACTAGAGACCAGTGCTTTTCCAGCCAATCCATTCCTATGAGAATATCATAGGAACCAAGGAGAAGCACATTTAAATCTGCCATTACTGGCTGTCCGGCTATAGTAAAGGAACAATCCTTTATTTTAGCTCCCACTCGTCTTTTGGCTCCCGTGGCTAATTGCACCAGCCATGGATTCTTGAATTTAGTGGATTGTAACTTACAACGTTCTACTACTTTTGGGCTTACATAACTCAGTGTAGCCCCAGGGTCAATTAAAATAGATACAGTAAGGTTTGAGATATTACCTTCGAATTCGACCATAGTGGGCTGGTATTCCGCCTGGCGGTCCTCTAATGCTGCATTAATCCTTGGTATACTGCGTCCCACTTCACCGACTGTTGAGGCTTCCTGAATCTGAGACAGCTGTTCCGTCCCTTTTCGTTGTGGACAATTCTTGATGTAGTGGGGTCCCCCACAGCCCCAGCATTGCACCGGAGGTCTAGTGACCCCTTCACTGTCCAATCGTATCTGCTGTCCATTGCTTTTAGCATCAGTGTTAGACCTAAATTTGGATGTAGTTCGGTCTGGAATTCTGTTGTGGGGACTTTTGCTATTCCCTTTACCTCCACTATTGCGATTTCCTTTGTTGTTCCCCATTGGCTTAAAGCCCTTCCTATCACTCCATTTCTTGCCAACCGCTTCTCCCTTTTGTCTGCTTTGCTGGTAACAAATTCTGGCCTTTCGAATCACTTCATCCATTGATTTGGGATTGTCAAATTTAATTCTTTCTCGCATGTAGGGTGGTAAACTACTTACAAATCATTGTACTTTTGCCTTTTCTTCCCTTATATATGGGACGTATCGAAGCAGGGAAGTGAAACGAGTGATGAACTCATCCATAGTCTGCTGCCCCAAACGCAGATCATGGAATTCTTTTGCCTTTTCATCGTAGAACCGCTCCGTTAGATATCTCTCCTTAAAATATCTTTGAAAATTATCCCACGTGATGGTTTGTTCAGTAACTCCTTTGACTATCTTCACCTCCTCCCACCATAAGGTGGCCTTTCCTTGCAGTTGGAAGATAGCCAGTCGGGCCTTAAGATTGTGATCATACTCGTAGAGTTGAAAATATTTGTTCATGTTAATCAACCATGCTTCAGCTGCTTCCTCCTGTTCTCCGTCAAAGTGCGGGGGTTTAATTTTGCGAAATTCCCCTTGCAGCTCCATTCTTTGTCTCTTCGAAGTTTGTTGTTCATATACATTGTCAGAACGTTCCTCTTGTTCCTCCGAACCTCCAGGGGGTATAGGGTGATTCTGTTCCTCCGACATTCGTTGCTGTTCCATACTAGGATTAACAGGTACTTGATTCTGTCGTTCAGATAAGCTTTTCAATATCCTCTCCTGCTCCATAGTTAGCCTGGCATTGTCTTCCCGCAGTCTTGCCATTTCATTCTTTAACTCTTGTACAGTTTCTAGGATAGCCTGATTTGTAATTTTGGCCTCCTCCCCAAGTTGAACCCATAACTCCGGATTACCTTCCAGTCCAGGCATATCCGGCCGTCGAGTGGTGTTGTCGGTTCTCCTCATCCTGTACTTGTCAACATAAAACAATGATAAGGAAATTTCGGGAACTACCAAAAAGGAAATATGTATGTTTATATAAATTTTTGCCCAAAGGCCTCAGTTTTGTAACTGGGCTCTG
>APFE031248816.1:9029-41883 GCA_000404065.3 Pinus taeda
GAAACCAACTTTTTTCCAATTAAAGGGCACAATAACAAAAATTGGGATGGATAGTTTTTACTACATTTCTTGCCCGTCTCTCGTTGGCGGGAAAAAATGCATGAAAAAACTTATTCCACAAAATACAGGGATGTGGTTCTGTCCAAAATGCAATGCTGAAGTACGTGACTGTGATTATAGATACTTATTGAAAATAGACATACAATATCACACTGGCGAATTGGCTTCAACTGTTGCTTTCGAAGACGCGGGCTCTACAATTCTAGGAAATAATGCCGAAGACTTCTATTTATTATCTTCAGATCCAGAACTTATCAAGGAAATTGTCTCTAGGGCTCTATGGACAGATCATATCTTCACATTGTCGGTGAAGACAGAGACTTTTAAAGAGGTTCCACACTTGAAATGCGTTATCATAAAAGAAGAAAAGCTGCATTTCACGGCAGAATGCAACAACATCCTTCGAGAAATTCAGAACATCTCGCCATTGTAGACAAATATTTCAAAATGTATTCCTTGCTTTTTAGCAATTCCTATTGTCCAATTTTATAAATACATCTTTACAAGATATACTGTTGCATGCCTTCTTATGAAATTTTCTTATATACCATTGAAATGAGTATTGTTCTCCATTGTACCTAGCATTATGTGAGTAGGCAAATTCACATTTTTTTCCCTTTCATCAGATTTACACATGAAACTACCTACATGTATATAGAAAAAATACTAATATGTTGTTTCAAAAACATTACTCAAATAAAAAATTTTGCATCGAACTATTCAGAGCTTGGATTTTTTTCCCTTCTTTTTCTTTCTATTGCGTTTTTTAACCTTCTTTCGCTTTCCTACAATCGCATGGTTGTTGTCTCCAAATAACATTCTGCTTTTCCCCTCTCTTGCTTATAGGTACCATAAATTTTGCGAATGGCTTCTTTTTCTAATAATGAACGTGCTTGAAGATACTATGCAACAAATAAAGAATGAATAAATGCACGGCGTCGTGAGCTTTACCAAGCAAGAAAAGACACCAGGGAATGTCAAAAAAACAAAAAACAGAAGGAAAACCAGCCTTCCTCGTCTGCAATGGCCCACCCTAAAAAAAATCCTCCCTTGCAATTATCGGACTCTTTATCTTCTCAGCAAACCTCTCAAACAAATACATCCATTGCTCATTTCCCTGACCCCTCCTTCGCACATGCTTTCAACAACATTTATACTAATCAAGCACATCTAGATTTTCGTGCAAAGATTGATAAACTTCCACCTAAATTCCCATGCTCCATTTGTCTTGAATCATATCCGGGAATACATATACGCAATTCCAACCACATGTATTGCTGCTCCAGATGCGTCCCTGAAACAAAGGGTCATCGCTTCTCATTATCAAACAACATGGACCCTGGTCCTCAGCCAACTACCCTTGCATCTCTTTCACAGATAGAAGAAATGCTCATTGCTAGGGTTAACGCTATACTTCAAGTAACACATACACGTGGTGGGCAGTATAAATACAGTGGCCACACAATTTGTTTTCCCCAAGACATTACAAAAATCGCAAACATGTTGCCACAACATGTTGAACACTTGGAAATCCTCATTGTCACGCGTCATAGTAATGACCATAAGGCTTATGATTTCATTGTCAGTAGGCATCGCGTTCTCGCTGCATTAGAATACAAACTAGAAAATGACCCATACTATAAGAATGTTCGTATTGATACTAATGCACTGCCATCCTTACCAGCAATCCCCACCGACGTCTCCTCCTCCCTTCACCATTCCAATACTACAGAAACCGTTGTCCCCCTTCCACTTGAACCCCCCCATGAGCTCACCCAAGATTTCACAGACCCATCCGTAGACCAAACATCATCGTTCGTCCCCATCATACCTAATACAAATACAGAAATCCAAGACATCCGCCATTATTTGCATGCTTACACCCACCAATCTGATACTGCAACTGAGTGGCCAACAATTGGTTTATCGCCAGTCAACGAATACAGCACAGAAGGTATACTCTCTATGGCTTTCCCTGCCCTTTTCCCAACAGGAGCTGCAATGCCGAATCAGCCAAGAATGAAAGCAGTGCAATTACATGAATATGCACTTCATCTCATACATTACTACGATAACAGATTTGGAAAGCACCCACGCTTTCGTTATTACATATATAATCTCATGATGCGGCATCGCAGTCAAGCAACAACATCGTTTTTTTTGAAAAAGAACATCACAGATAACTTTCCAGTATCTATTCAGGATCTAAGCCTCTGCTTAGAGCAATTTCCAGATGACCAATTGGCAGAGCAAGTCATGCGCTTCGGTAGCTCTTTACGTGGAACAAGGTCATTTTGGCACAAAGCTAAAAACGAACTAACGGACATGATATCTCAAATCGGCTGCCCGACGTTCTTCTTCACATTGAGTGCAGCTGATATAAAGTGGTCTGATCTTCATGCAATCATGCCCAGATGTCTTCCTTCTGATATTGAAAAACAACAAAAGTGGAGAAATGAAAACATTGTATCTTACCCACATTTAACATTGTTGTATATGCACCATAGATTCACAGCATTTCGTGAGATTATCTTAGAGAAACACTTTAATACAAAAGATTACTGGTACAGGTACGCATTCTACCGCATTTTTTTTTCTCTCCAAGAACTCTAAATAACATTCCTCACCTATTGCAAAATTGACTTACAAAAACGCATACTTGATAGGTATGAATGGCAACATAGGGGGTCTGCCCACATCCATGGTTTCCTTTGGATCGAAAATGCACCTGATATGGAGAGCCTCAACTGGGAAGACACAGAAGCAGTATTTATTGCAAGGCAGTTCTTCGACAAATATATTTCCGCTTGCAACCCTCGTGCTCCTTCAACTTCAAACCAACCAAATGCTTGGCCAGATCCCAAAGACCCTTGTCTATTGTCCACACAACAAATATTCAGTACCAATCCTTCCAGTGACTATGAACAACTCGTCAACTGTGTTGAACGTCACACAAAATGCTCGGAAAGCACGTGCCTAAGAAAAAAAGGGTCCTCACTCCAATGTCGTTATAAAGCACTGTGGGAATTACACCCAAAATCAACCTTATTCATTGACTCCAGTGGCCAAAAAACATACACCCCTGCTCGCAATGACGATCAACTCAATAGCCATAACCCTACCATCCTATCTATTTGGCGTGCAAATGTTGACTGCCAACCAGTGCTCTCCATACACGCTGTGCAAAATATATCGCCAAATATGCATCCAAAGCAAAAAAAAAATCTGAAAGCTTCCACCAAATGCTACGCAGAATTGTCCTTGCTACACCCACTGCTGACCCAGCAACATCCGCATTTCGAAAATTTCTTGCAGAAACCCTTATTGATCGTGACATTGGAGCACAAGAAACCTGCCATATGCTGCAAAAATTGCCCTTAACATTATGTAGCCGGCCATTTGTTTCTTTAAATGTAAGCCAAAAAATTCTTCTGCGCCTTTCGCAAACGATCATCGCCTCCACTACATCCCCACACATCATAGGCAGATATATCTAGCGCCCTTCCACCCTAGAGGCGACATATCTAATAGAATTAGCAAGGTCCTGGTCATATGATCCTCCTCGCAAAACAAACAAATGGAAACAAAGGCCTACAAAAGCAATTGTTCGGGTCATACCACGTTACTCCTCCATACCATCCACAACTGAACCTTGCTATGCTGACTTTTGCAGGGTTGAACTTATGCTATACAAACCTTTTTTCCATATCGTCTAGGATATAGGAGATTCTGCTGCAGAATTCACCGCAAATTGGGAAACATTTCGTCCATTCTACAATCCTTGGCATCAACACCGCAGTCTATCTGATATTGAAGTTGTCACAGATGATACCTCAGCTATAAATGAAACCAGTGTAGCAGACACCATGGAAATAAATGAATGGGAATTACTTTCCCAATTACACCCAACAAATGAGCTTCTCATAAATGACCTTGACATGCTTGGTCTGCGTTGCTTTGATGACACCCATAACTGGAATCATACCACTATCCCGTTGGATCTACAAAATAATGCAATACAATTCATTGAGAATAGACGCTCCATCCACCACATTCTTCAAACACATCAACATATCTTGGTGACCCTTACTGCATTATCTCTAATGCAAAGAAAAGCTCTAAATATTATTTCTACTCATTTTTCTAGTAAGGATTACTTACCCGCTCTTAGAATGATAATACAAGGCACTGCTGGTACAGGAAAATCCCTCCTCATTAATTGCATCAAAGATATGCTGATGGGCCTAGCAAGCCCGGGACCTTCGCCGATCATGCTCCTCGCTCCTACAGGGATTGCCGCCTTCAACATACAAGCATCGACAATCCATTCTGCTCTGCACCTTCCTCTAAAGGATCTTACGCCCTTAGAAGGTAATGCTCTTGCAAAATTCCAAGAAGAACTCAAACATATAAGATACATACTAATCGATGAAATGAGCTTCATTGGGCCAAAGCTTCTCAGCCATATTGATGAATGCCTTCGCGAAGCATTTCCCCACCAAAGAAACACCCCTTTCGGTGGTTGTTCCATAATATTGGTTAGTGATCTCGGTCAACTGCCACCCATCAAAGACATTCCTCTATATGCAGGGACGAGCCATGGAAGCGCAGTGTGGAACACCTTCAACACAGTCATCACATTAGACACGATATTTCGTCAACAAGGCGATGACATCGCACAGGTTACTTTCAAGAACATTCTCCAGAACATTAGAGATGCAAATCCAACAATCGACGACTACAACGTACTCATGTCGCGCAAAGATTCCTTTTTGTCAGAGGAAGAAATATGTTCATTCAAGGATTCCATGCATCTGTTTCCAACAAATGCTCAAACAATGGTCCATAATAAGCAAATGATGAAATCTCTAAACATTCCGATTGCAAGATCCATTGCTGAAGATGACAACACATATTCCAGTATTTCCTCTGAAGACGAGCAACTTGAGCGAATTGTATTGCTATGCAATGGCGAAAAAGTTATGCTAACTTCAAACCTTTGGGTTTTGGCTGGACTTGTTAATGGTTCCCTCGGAAAAATTGTAACCATCTTTTACAAAGAATCGACTGCACCACCACAAATTCCAACATTTGTTGTCGTGGATTTTCCCAAATACATTGGGCCTCCTTGGGATGAAAGAAACCCCACTCACTTACCTATTGCAGCAGTAAAAAGAAATGGATGTGCACAAATTCCATTGAAGATGGCTTGGGCTTTAACCATACATAAATCTCAAGGTATGACACTTCTAAAGGCAACAATTGACATTGGAAAAACAGAACGTCAAGGTCTCACGTTCACAGCTCTTTCAAGAGTCCCTTCTCTACAGGCTCTACGGATTAACCTCGCATTCAGTTTCGATCGTTACAGTAAAATGAAGGAAAACAAAAACATTGCTCGCAGAAAACATGCAGAAGACATTCTTCGTTCAATGCCGCCTCCAGATATTCTGCTCCAACCCATGCTTTGACATCAACAAAAGGTTCCCTCCATTTAGTTGCCTAATTCTATTTCATAGCGTGCTTTTCATATCTTTCAACATCAACCAACTTTAATCAATGTTGGTCAGATGATCAAATATTAGAATGTCTTTATATTATCTATACATCTCATTCTAACCTTTTCTTTCTTTTGCAACAGGCCACATGGAATCAGAAATAACCTACCTACACAATGACAAGTAGCCTGGCAAGCAAAAAAAATGCAACTTCAGCTTCGCATTAACCTCCAAGTGGTGTTCAGCCTGGCGTTATTCACCATGCATTTTCCACTAACAATATATGGGTCCCCATAGAAAAGGTAACTTCATTTCCATTACTTCCAGCTTCATTTTGACACAGATCGCCTGCAAAGTATTACTGATACATTTCCGCAACTGGTTTACATATTCCTAATTCTAACAAAACACACATTTCGTAGGTCCATTGCTGCTTCTTCATGTCTTCGCTTCCTCCACCATCTTTTCCTACAAATTAAAATATGGAATGACAAGCATAATCTTCTTTACGCTATTGTGTTCCTTCTCGGACCTATCTGGTTACAATTCACTGTTTGTATTTTCCATTTCAAACTTAAAAAATGATGTTTCAACATCAATTGCCATTTCATGGCTTGTGTCCTCACAACTATTTGTGTTTTTCATTTCAAACTTGGAAAAAGGATGTTAGAATACACTATTTGTATTTTCCCTTTCGCACTTAAAAAAGGATGTTTCAACATCAAATACCATTTTGATATTTTGAGTCCTCGAACCTATTTGTGTTTTCCATTTGAAACTTAAAAAGGGATGTTTCAAGATCAATACCATTTTGATAGTTTATATCCTCACCCCCATTTCATTGTCAATGGGTTTTAACATATTCTATTGACAAAATCAATTGACCTTAATTAATATATTACATGTTTTCGGTATATCTTCATACTAATTTAATTTCCGGTTTGGATAATCATTTCTTGGGTGGCCCTGTCCAAATCAATATGGTTGCCCAGTTGTTGTTCGCGTTGATTCATTCATTTATCTTCACCTTTAACTCCACAATTTTTACCATCTACAAGCAAACGCCTCTAGACAGGTTCAATGCATATTTGTAGCTACTTGCATTCCTTTTCAGCGGTTTCGGCATGCCTTCCTCAAATTAAAACTCGGCATCACGCCCCTTCCTTTCACAAAAAACCTGCTAAAATATATTCACGTTTCAATATTCTTACACACACTGTGCCTTACGACGTTTCCTTTGCATCCTTGGCTGCAAATGCTAGTTTATCTTGTGGCTTATAAGTATGAAATGACGAATTTAAATTTGAATTCCAGCCTAAAAGTATAAATAATGACTTGTCTAAGAAGGATTAAAAAACAATTTTATGGTTGGTATTATCTGAATTTTTTTAAATATTTAAGATTCGTATGAAAATATTTTTTAATGGTGGAAATGGATTTAGCACTTTTAGAAGGATTTAGTACTTTTAAGAACTTCTAAAGCATCTAAAATTCCAAGATTAAGAGTATGAATAGTTTTTTATTTTTTATGGTGGAAATGGATTTAGCACCCTCAAAAACTCCCTAAAATTATAAAGCTTGACCATTATAACCTAGATCTCCAAAATTTCATCAAAATCTAGCTGGAAAAGCCATTCTTTTCTATACAAAATATCCCCACTGTAGACTACCCTAAAGAAAAATTATTAAATTAACCATAAAAATTTTACTAAATGAACGATACAAACAAAAGTATTTATTTGAGTGTAGTGTTTTTAGTTATAAAACTATTTTTTTTTTAATTCTGCATAAAGTTTATTTTTTTTTAATTATAATTTTTAAAATTTTGGACGTGTAAATTGTTTGGTAAGGTATAAGATGACAATGATGATTATTAATGTTGACTAAGATGAAAATAGGTTATTATAAAAGATTATTTGAATATTTTATTTATATTTGCTAGTTTTGCTAATTTAAAAGGGCAAGAATGTTGGTAGTATGTTAAATATGTTGACATTGAGATTGAGTATAAATTTAAGTTGGACAAGTTAAGAGGTGATTTTCATCTTAAATTCGTCAAATTTATGAAATCTTTGATTCAAATCCCAAATTATCACCTAATCAAATCCAATTGTAGCTTATTCAGCTAATCACAAATATATATATATATATATATATATATATATTATAATATATATAGATATTATATATATATGAATTGATTTTATTATTTTATTTTTTTTAACAGAAACTGTTCAGTTTTATTTATAAGGAGAGGTTGGGCATGGCCAATCAACCTCGATTATAGTCATTTGAGAGATTCTAGCTTTTAGAGTCTTCATACTCTAGCTTTTGTATCAAAGCTTAGTTGTCACTTTTGATTTTTTTGGTATGGCTGAGTGTTCCTTGATTATCTCTTGGATTCTGAGAATCTTTTCTTACATTTCCACTTTCCTTTCTTAATTTGAATATTGCCTACCTTACAATAATTCCCCGATAAATATTAATCCCAAGCCTATACTTACCCGCCCAATTTAAACTATATTGTTAAATAACCTGGCCCCACCTCCAATAATCTGGGCTATTCTTCCGTTGTCCACCCTACGTTAGGGTTAACTTCCCTGCTTGTTCAGCGTGTGATAACTGTAAATCTTCCCCCGCCCAAATCCGACGCTTATCATGTCCTTCACTGTCCGACTCTTAACTCGTCAGGAGTGCCCAATATGGGCGGTTTTGTCCCGCAATGCGTGGAGCCCTCAAGTACATCGCGTAGATTCATAAAAGATTGCCCAACAGCCAAAAGCAGTGCAATGAAATATGCTTACCGCTCCCCATGTCATTAACTCCCCACCATGATACTCGCGCGATGACCATCATATTTTCACCCACCAAGACGTGACGCTTTTCGCATCCTTTACTGTTTGGCCCTTAACACCTTGGAAGCACGCGATATGGACGGTTTTATCCTGCCACATGTTGATCCCTCAGGTACATCGCATCCGATTAAGAAAAAACAACCAAGCTGCGATGTGCAGTGCGATGAAAAACACAAACCACTCCCCACTTCATTAACAGCTCACTATGTTCTAAGCATGAGAACCGTCAGATATTGGTCTGCCTAGATCCAACGCTTTTCGCGTTCCTCGCTATCCGACCCTTAACACCTTTGAAGCACACGAAAAGGGCAGTTTTTCCCAGCCACGTCAGTCTCTTAGGCACATCACATCCAAGTGAGGAATACTGCGCAGCCTCCATAAGCGGTGTGATAACACTGCTTACCACTCCCCGTGTCATAAAAGCAACCATCCTCTATTTGAATTATGTTATGTGCCCTGTTTAATCACCATACCTTCGATGGTCCATGCAATAAACCATTTACATGTCTACTCCACTAGGGGATAAACCATCACACGAACCGATTACATGTGCCAGAGCCTTGAATTTGGATAATTCTTCTGCCCTCAAAGCGGAATTGGACAAAAGCATTGGGACTAAAGCCCACTGCCTTGTCTAGCCTGTCCTTGTAGCACTCACTTGTTCTATTAATGATTTGGGTGCATTTTAACTTTTTCTTCTTTCTTTCTTAGCATTCCTTGATCTAGAAGACACCCTTTATTAGCCATTATGTCAGATTCCTTGTTAAGAGTTCTGAGGACATGGTAGAATGAGTAGGAAGTGAAATTTTGAGTAATCTTTCTTATTCTTTCAAGGGCCTTGTTTAGAGCAGAGTTATTGAGTTGGTCACCAGTATTAAGGACATTTATCAAGATTTCTGAGTCACCAAAGATTTGAAGATTTTCCACTTCGTTCCTCTGAGCCAGCTGACACGCTTTGAGAAGTCCGAGAATCTCGGCCTAGTTATTAGTGCTCTGTCCTAGACTCCAAATGAACCTGTCCTTTTTGTGCCCATTTTTGAAGTAAATTATTCCTCATGCCCCTGATGTCCCTGGGTTTCCTTTGGAGGCTCCATCGAAGAATATTATGACTTTGCCCTAATTTTTCCACCACTTTTTAAAGTCCTCCTTAGAATTCCGAAGATGAAGAGTCACCACTTTTTAAATTCCTCCTCAGAATTCCGAAGCTACCACTCTGGATTATAGCTAGGCAGGGAGATGTTCTTTTGGATGCTCCCGTCTCATGGATTCACCTAGCCAGCTGAGTTCTTGAGGTAGTAGGGAGTTATCATGCTTATAAGGTATGTTTTTAAATGTTTCTAGCAGCGGAGCTTTGGCCTTGACTGACACTGAGTTGGTGGATTGAAGTATGTTGTTAAAGATGGCTTCATTCCTAGCCAACTAGATTCCCCAACATATATATTTTGGGATTACATTCCAGATTTTAGACCATGTAGATTTGGTTTTTAGAGTGTGTGGATAGCTTTCATTCCATGTTATAAAGAGACTAACAACTGATGTATACTCAGGGATTTGGGCATTGAGCCCCATCAATGCTTGAAACCAGAATTCTTGAAAGAAGGGTCAGCTTATGAATAAGTGTTCGATCATTTCTTGAGCCTTGCAGTAGAGAGGGCATCTGTGGGGTCCAATGATTCCTCTTTTCTCTAAATTATCTCCAGCGAGAGTCCTTTTATGCATGAGAGTCCAGTAGAAGAAGTTTGTTTTTGGGAGTCCAAATGGGTCCCAAACATGCTGCCAAAGCTTTGTATTGTGGATTTGATGATGTTGTTCTTGTAGAGATGCAAAACTCAGCCTTGTTGAGTAAGCTACTATCTCCCCCCAACCCCACTTGTCCTTTGACTGGAAATGCATAGGAGCCATACCATTGAGTTTAGCAAGTAATTGATGGAGTTGAGGGAGCATCTAGTCAGGAGGACATTGGAGGGCCCAATTACTCCAGTTTCCTGCTATATCCCAAGTGCAGATGTCAACAAGATTATGGATACCTTTTTGAATGAGCTAGTTGCGTAGGTCTGCGATTTCTGGTGTAAGATTTAGGGGTTAGAGGCCCATGATCTTGTCATCCCACAGTCTAATTATTTTCCCATTTCCTAGTATTCTATAGAGTTGTGCTTTGAAAAACTTCCAGCCTTGGCTGCATAGCTTCCACAACGTGGTTCCTTCTTCCATATTCCTTATTGAGAGTCTATGCATATATTTTTTAATTAGAACTTGACTAATATGGTGTCTTTCATTTGAGAATATTTTCCAGAGGATCGTGCCTCCCATTGCCAAATTGGCCAACCTAGGATATCTTACCTTTAGTCCACCTTTAGATACTGGCTTTTTCACTATGTCCGAGTTTACTATATGATTTTTTTTTTTTTTGCTTCCCCTTTCCTCCTTGCCATAGAAAGTTTCGAATCAACTTTGCTAGTTGTTCGATGATCATTTTTGGAGCTAAGAGGAACAAGGGTTGGTATATCATAAGGGATGAGAGAATTGAGTTGACTAGAGTGAGCTTCGCTGAACCACTGTCCGCCCCAAGAAGTCATTTTAGGATTAAGTTTACTAATAATTTCCATCTAATGAGGGGCGTCGCTGGTACCCAAGGTTAAATGTAGTCCAAGGTACTTGAATTTTTCCCAGGAGAAATAGTCAAAGAAGCGTAGGGCTTGGGAAATCCTAAGTATAGTTTACTGGTCTGCCACCCAACTGTACACTGCACTTTTCCTCTTGGTGAACATTGCTCTGGAGACTCTACAGAAGCTTTGGATTACTCCATTGAAGGCTCTTGCTATTTTAATGGAGGCTCCCCCAATAAGGATGGAGTCATTGGCGAACAAGGCATGATTGATTGGGGTTGTTCCAATTATGGCCCCGATGCCAGGAAGAGTCCCTTTGAGCTTCTCAATTGTGAGCTTTCTGCTAAGAGAGTCTGCCATTAGAATATACAGGAACGGGAACAGACAACAGCCTTACCTGATTCCCCTCAAAGCTTTGAAGTTTTTTGTCGGTTTGCGATTTACTAGGGGGCTATCCAAGGTTCTCCATTGCATTCTTTAATTAATTTAACAAATCTAGAATTGAATCCAAATGTAGAAAGAACTTGGAGGAGGAAAGAGTGCCTTACTCGATTGAAGGCATTAGCCATGTCTAGTTTGATGAGCATACTTTTCTCTTTGCATTGATTGCTGGAGTGGATGATTTATTGCACTAGAATCACATTATACAGGATATGCCTACCTTTGACAAACCCTCCTTGGTTGGTTGAGATGAGTTTTTCCAGCAAAGGCTTTATTCTATTTGCATGTAACTTGGTGATAATTTTGTATGACGCATTACAAAGCGAGATTGGCCTGAATCTGTCAAATGCCTCCGGGTTGGCTTCTTTGGGAATTAGAGCTAGGAAGGTGGAATTTGAGCTTACTCCCACATTGGCTTTTCAGCGGAAGCCTTTGATCATTCGGTACAAATTAGCGTTGATAGAGTCTGAGCATATTCTATAGAAATGAATGGAGAATCCGTCTGGTCCTGTGGCTTTGTCTAGTTCCATCTTCCATATTACATTGCTAATTTCATCTTCAATGAATGGCTTAAGGAGTGTTGTGTTGTCGTCCTCGTTTACCAACCTTGGGGCGTGCTGAGGATGTCATGAGCTTACTCACCATCCACTGCACCTTCTTCTTTGAACAATAGCTGAAAATGAGAGGCTGTTGCCTCTTTTATCTGAGTTGTGCCTTTGAGTATAGCCCTGTCTTACGAGGTGATTTTAGCAATGTGGTTTCTAGATAGACGAGTTCGAATTTGCTTATGGAAGAATGTTGTGTTTTTGTCTCCTGATGCAAGCCAGAGATTGCAAGACTTGAGTCTTAAGTATTGCTCCTCCTCTTTGAATGTCCAGAGGGTTCTGGTTTGATGTTCTTGCTCGCTGTGGATTTCTACACTGGTTATGATTTTCTTCTCTAGGCCCATTTACAGATCCAACATCTTCTTTGTGCTTTGTTTTCGTTAGGTAGTGGGGGAATCTGTGGGCTTTTTTATCCATTGTTTCATGGCAGCTTTGCTGGATTTTATATTTTGCCCCCACACATAGCTAGGCGAACCAAGAAAATGGATGGACCATGCCTTCTTCACTGTATCCAGAAACCCTTCTCTATTTGCCCATAGTGGGTAGAATCGAAAGGGGATTGGCCCCAGGTTTTCTTCTTCTTCCAACAGAAGGAGGAGAGGTTTATGATTTGACTTCCACTTTAGCAGAATTTTCGTGGAAATGATTATCTTCTCAGAGATGAAGGAGTTCTAGAGTAGGAATCTATCCAACTTGGTTGATATGTGCTCCTCCCTTGTTCTGTTATTTGTCCATATATAAAGCCTTTTTTTGGCTTGAAATCTAGTAAATCCCATTGTTGAATGAGATTTTCCACCAAGGGAAGAAAGCGGTCCCTACTACTGGTTCCTCCTCCTTTTTCCTTTGGGTTGAGGATTAGATTGAAGTCTCCCGCAATGATTATGTTCTTGAAAGAGTATGTTTCCAGAAATTTAAACAATGTTTGACAACATTCTTCCTTTTCTATATAGAGGACAGGTACATAGAGATTAAAGAGATAAACGTTTATTTTAATTGGGAGGTGGCGGAGTTTGGTGTAAATCCATTACTGTGTCTAGAAATAGTTGTCAAGCTAAAACTTGTCTGCCTCCCAGCGTATGGCTATCCCGTCGCATGTTCCTCTGGCACTTACCGCTTTTCTAGCTTTTGTTTTCCATTTTTCTTTGTTGAGTTCTAGAAGGGCTTTGCCTTCTATTTTAATCTCCTGGAGCATGAGGATCTCGGGGAGTTCTGATTTCATTAGGCTCTTGACTGCTTCCGATTTTGAAGGATTCCTCAGTCCTCTGGAGTTCTATGAGACTAATCGCATTATTTATTGTTATGGGTTGGGGCAGCACCTCCCTTGGGAGGCTTGGTTCTAGTATTTTTGTCGATAGACATCTCTATAGTGGCCTGACTACCTTGCATTTTTTGTCTCTCTACTTCCTCTTCTCTGGCCTCTCTGTGAGATTTCCTCCCCTCTCTTTTTGAGGGCCTCTCATTTGTTTCATTTTCTGAGGATCCTGATGTCTCTGGGGTCTTCTTCCTTGTCATATCTGCATAGGATGGGGAGCTAGAGGTATCTTTTGGGGTTTTGGTTTGGGGAGGGGTTGTTTCCTCTTGCCTTTTGTCCATGTTGTTAGCCTGCTATTCAAACTCTTTATCTGTTGGATCTTGATGTTTTTCCAGTGTGCTGAGTATTTCAAAGGGATTTGTGGGTATGCTTGCTCTTGGAGGGGCCATGCTTCCTTTAGCTTGGGCTTGAGGGGGAGCACCACTCCTAGTGGACAAGGCTTTCCCTTTGTTCCTGTTGTTTAGCTTAGTTGTTCCTGATTTCTGTACCTGAGTCCATTGATCTCATTTCTCCTTCTTGGCTCCATCCTCTATTTTCTTTTTATAGTGCTTGGCAAGGTGCCCATAGCCATGGTAGTGCCAACATTTAAATGGGAGTTGTTCATAGTCTAGCACCTGTATGTGTGTCCAGTAAGCCACCATGAGTTTAATAGCTTTAGGGAGACCTTCCTCTAGGTCTATTTCTACGCAAATTCTCATAGAGGAGTATTGATCTCTTCTTTCTGCTTGATCGATGTATTTACCAAGTTTTTTGCTTATGGTTTCTAAGGATTTAGGGTTCCAGGAGTGCAGAGGTAGATGGGGCAATCGCACCCAGACCGGAATAGTTGAGGACACATCCTGAGTTGGATCGAAGTCTGGTGTCCATTGATTCAGATACAGACCTTGGGGTCCCATGAAGTACGGGTCGTTTTTGAATATGAGATTCCTGTCTTCTCTTGCTTCAAATATGAATACAAAGAATCCTTTGCCAACGAAATGGCTTTCTATTCCTTCCTTGACTAGTGATCGTCAGTTCCTTTGCACCTAGGCATCTACAGCTTTAGGCGAGGGCCATAAGCCTGTGAACTGTACAATATGCCCTCGTTCTGCCAGATTTAATGCCACTTTGTAGGGTTCTTCAGTCGGCAGAGCAACTGTGGGGATGGATTCCATTTTTTTATCAAACTTCTACTGGTTTTTAGATGCTGGCCATTTATTGCATGCCGCAACCAGATCTCGGAATGCAACTAGATCAGGTGGAAAATGAGGGTCCATTTCATGGCCCCCCTGGGGCCATGGTTCTGTAACAGCACATTGTCTCTTCGTTGATTATAGCTCCTTACGTGCTCCCCTCGACTCTCCATTTGTCTAAAAGTGAGTGGGACTGGCACAGGAAACAAGTAACACCCGCGACGAGATATTTTTTATAATAAATAAAATTTATAAAAAAAAGAAAATTATATCAAATATTTAATATATTAATATATGTTATTTAATGTTTAATATATTAAATCAAATTTCATTGTCAAACTAAGATTGGCTTGAAATAAATGCTCTTATAAATATGAGAGACGTTATTGATAGGGAAAATGGTGATGCCCAAAGAATGCAATTGTAAACCAAGTTTCTACAATTACAATAACTAAATGAACGGGGTTTTAAACCCTTCAAATTATAAGAGTGGACATTACATGGAAACCAATTGATTAATTTATTGCATGTTGTTGCATTTAATGTTACTAAATAATAGTTAAGCCATTTGCAGAGGAATATAAAATTAATAGTTAAGCCATTCGAAGAGGAATATAAAAGAAAGGAAAGGTTTATGGGAATTACAAAAACAAATATTTCAATCATTACACAGAAGAGGTTAGATGTTAAGGGTAATTCTTTTTTTCCTATTAAACTAAAACAATTATTATATATTTAAGGATGAATTTAACGATTAATATTATCAAAGATGTTATTTATGTACCTTAAATGTACTCAATGATGTATAGAGTAAGGTTGATTTTTATCATTTTTTAATTGGAAAAAAATTGGAAATAAATCTCACATTGTATTTGACTTAAGTTTCCATATTGCTAATTTCGAAACTTATTGCTAATTTCGATTGATCTCTCCATTTCTATCGTAATGAATGTTAGTTTTCGTAAGCTCTCCGTCTCACGCTAATACTATTAGGTTTTCACAAATATTTACACACCTCTTTGTGCAAAGATTTTATCAAATAAAATTTGCATTTTGTTGGTATGGCCTCATTGGTTTTCTAAACTTTATGGGAATATAATTTTTCCTTGCAAACTATAAGTTACTCAATACTCCATATATAAAACCCAATTTTTTGTATCTACAAAATCAAGTTGTAGTTCATGTGTTTCCCATAATAAAAGTTATTATATCAGACTTTTCATTCCATTTTAGTTAATAGGTAAATTGAATCAAATTGTGTAGATAAGATTGTAAAAACACAAGGCAACAGGTTCTTTATGAGGTTTGCGAGAATGTGGTTGAGATGAATTTTTAACTAAATTAAGGTCAGAGTGGCATTGGTCATATCATAGTTTTAAAAAGGAATTTATAATAAAGGGGTTTTCATGAAAATTATTACATTATTAGATAAAATTATGAATTTATTATTGAAATTTACAATTATATAAATTTTTTAAGAATATTTAAAATTATATTTTTAAAATATTAATAAATTTGATCTTTCATATAAAATTAGTTAATTATTTAAATTTAAATGGATGGTAAATGTTTATAGGCATGAATCCATAATAATAATCAAAACACTTCATGATACATTTGAAAAAACTAGCTAAATTACAACTTTATCTTAAATGATTATTAATTACAAAAAGAATTAATATATAAATTGAAAAAAAACATGAAACAAGAGCTTAACCATGGAGATTTACCTTCACTTTATCATGGAGATTATTAACCTGTATATATACTTTGTTACAAAACCATTATCAATATAGCATGCCCAAAAGACGATAACTCACTACAAATAACACTTGTTCATGTAACATTTCCAAAAAACCATAACTCACTATAAATAATACTTGTTCATATAACATTTTTTTAATTAATCAATTTAATAAAAGTGTAAAAATGACACAACTACTTTAAAGAAAAATCTCAATCATTGATTTGTGTATACTACTAAGGATATTCTAAAATATTTGTAGAGGTTAAATCCTTACCACTTACTTAAATTATATAATATCAATTAAAATTCTATAACCATTTATTCAAAAAAAAACCTATTAATATGATTAATCAAACTTTTATATTTCACTAAAAAAAATAGTTAATTAATAATTGATATAATATTATTCATATCCTATTAATTTTACAATTTATTCAATTTAGACTAAAACATTAAAACAAACATTTAAAAAGCTCAAAATGATGTTTAATATATTTATCATAATTTTCTTTATATTCTCCCTAAACAATAAATAATAACTGTAACATTGTTTATATAATGTTAATCTCAACAATTTATTTAATTTATGACCGGCTAACAAATAACTTTGAAACAACCACTTCAAGAATCTCAATTTGATGCTTAGAATCTTTTCCATTCTAGAAATTAGTTCTAAAGTTTACTTAATACAAAATATATTATTATTATACTTTAAAAATTACAATATATTGGTATTTAATATTTCAATTAGATGAACTTAAAAACAAATAAGAATCACTAAGAAAATTGATAAAATGAGACCTATTAATTTACGCTGACCTACTCATTCACTAAATACATGAAATTTTCCTATTTTATAACGATGGGATTAAGAGACTCCATAGATATAAGAATGGGGATGATAAGGACTCTGACTTAGCTTCAGTGGAAGACAAAGTAATACTTGGTTGTCTCTTTCTACTCCATGACATAGTGTCAAAGTCAATGTTAAATGCATAATTAGAGGTGGACTTCCTGTTATGTGGATCTCCTTCCCAATCAAAATATGAATAAAAAATCAACTCAACATTAAAATTGTAGTATACTCAATACCAAAACATTCACTCCTTCAAATATCGAAAGACTCTCTTGGTTGCTTTCCAGCAATTGTCATGTGGATTAGCCATGAAATTACTAAGTATGTTGACTAAATTTAAAATATTTGGCCTTGTTGTAGTTAAGTAATTCAAAATCCCCAACAACTATCTATACAGTGTTCCATTCACTTCTTTTGTTTCATCAACATTGTTGAGTTTAACATTCTATTCCATTATTGTAGATAGTGTTCTACATCCATTCATGTTGAATATCACGATTAATTATTGTGTGTATTTACTTTGTGTGACCAAAGTTCTATCATTTTCTCTCCTAACTTCAGGGCCTACATAGTAATACAATCATCCAAGATCATTCATTTCAAATTCCTATGACAGACAACTTTTGATCTTTTCAATTAACCTTGTAGCACTTCCTGTTATGATCAGATCATCAACAGATACAAAAATAATCATAATATGGCCTTTCCCATCCCTATTAATGTAAATATTTCGATATCCTTTAATTATAGTAGAACCCCGTTGAGAGAAGAATTTATCAATATTCACATCCCATTACCCGGGTGCCTGTTTGAGTCCATATAGCATTCTTTTAACCCGTAAACACAATTTTCTTCTCTTTTTTTACACAACCTTTTGCATGAACAAGATAGAATTCTTCATTTAGTGCTCCATTTAGAAATGTTGAATTTACATCTAATTGATTTAGCTTCTAATTATGCTTATTTTTCAATGCAATCATCATTCTAATGTTGTTCATTTTATCCACCGATGCAAATTTTTCTTCATAATCTATCCCTTCTTTTTGTCAATAACCCTTTGCTACCAATATAGATTTATATTTATCAATAGTTCCATCAACATTAAATCTATTTTTCAATGAGCATTTTGAGCATATGAGAACTTTATCCTTAGGAAAAATTTTCAATTCCCATGTATAATTTATTATTATTGAATCATATTATTCCTTCATTACATTTCTCCATTCTGCATATGTTCATTAACCTCTTTAAAGTTCAAAGGTTCTATGACATTCATCACTTTAGTAATCAATTAATAGTCATTATAACTTATTGGTGGCTTACATCAGAGGAAATTTCAGAACAAAGGTGGACTCCTAAGGAAAAATAATAAAATAATAGTTAAAATAATAAAATAAGACTTATGATTTTGGAGGGAAAAGAAGAAAAATACTTTTTTGATTATATTTTTGGCTTATCTCCTTATAGTTTTAGTCAATTTTCAAGTGTAAACACCCAAAATTAAATTCCACATCCAATTAGCACCAATTATGCATGCTTTTGAGAAATCTAACATTGATAAAAAATGAAGATACATTAAAAATTCTTGTTGAAACGTATTTTTAATGTATAACCATTTTTTTGTTAATGTGAGTATTCTCATAAATATGTATGATGGGTTCTCGTTGGATGTCGAATTTAATTCTCCATCCAACGAGTGTCTACACTTGAAATTTGAGTAAATCTATAAGGAGATAACCCAAAAATACATTTAAAAATATAGTTTTCTTCTTTTCCCTCCAAAACATTTACATGTATCTATCTTAAAATTTAACGGATTCTGTTTGGTTTACATATTATGCACTTAAAAATTTCATGGGCACTTTTACACTGAAATTTCCTCTAATGATTTAGCATGATGACCTTTGTGGTAGTTCTCTTCCTTAATCCCTTCTCCTTCTTTGTGGTGACTCTTATCCTCCTTTTACGATGAAATTTCCTCTAATGATTTAGCATGATGACCTTCGTGGTAGTTCTCTACTTTAATCCCTTCTCCTTCTTTTTGGTGACTCTTATCCTCTTGTATGTGTGCTTTCACTACTCGATATGTGCATATCACTAGATTCCTCCTCTTGTTTATGCTCATGTTTGTCTTCAACTTCTTTTGCAGCATAATCACAATCATGAGGAGCATCCCGTCGATCATAATTGTCCTCCCTATGGCCTTCATTTACATGTTTATGGAAGAAAACATCTCTACTTGCAAAAACATTGTGTAGAAGGATCAAATAAATTATGTTCTTTATGATTAGAACAATAACCAATGAAATTAGATTGAATAGTTTTTACGTCAAGTTTTTTCTTATCTTCCTTAAGAACATGAGAAAAGGCCTTACTTTCAAATATTATTAGATGGCTTACTACTGGTTTATAACTATAAAGAGTTTCAAATGGAGTCTTATGATTTAAACTTGTAGTTGGACTTCCATTTTTTAAATAAAACAATACTAATAGCTTCAACCCAAAATGCATTTGTAAGATTTTTACCTTTCATTATGCTCCTTGCACATTCAACTCAGGTTCGGTTCTTACTTTCAACTATTCCATTCTACTTTGGAATATGTGGAACTATGTGCTATTGTACAATTCCATGTTCTTTGTAATATTTCACAAATGCACCTAATGTATATTCTCTCTCTTGATCAGATCGAAGGATCTTGACGTATTTTCTTCTTTTCTTTTCAACCAAGTTTTTAAACTCTTAAAAATATTCAAATACTTCACTCTTATTTCTCATGAAATAAACCCAAGTATATTATGCACAATCATAAAAAAATGTTAAGAAATAATATGTTCCTCCTATTGATCTAGGTTTCATAAGCCCACACACATATGTATACACAAGTTCAAGAATATCCCTTTTCCTTCTATTTGGATGAGTTAGGAACTCTTCCCTATGCATATTCCATAAGGCATGTGCTTCACATGCTAAATATTCATTCTTTACCAATGGAAGTCCCTCTAGCATTCTCTTTATCCGAAGTAGCAACAAATCATGATAATTAAGGTGGACATACCTTTGATTTAAAAGAGCTTATGTTGTCATGGTTGTGGATGTTAGTGCTTCATGATCTTGCCTATTAACATCAAGCTTGTATAAGCCTCCAAATCTCACTCCTCTTGCTACGATCATGTGGTTGTCATGTATATACTTAAAAATACAATGTGATTTAAATCATTCAAATTTGAGATTATGATCTACAATGGTGGACACAAATATTATATTCTTCTTGATTTCAGGAACATACATCACCTTTTTGTATTTTTCTCACATATTTATAGTGTAAAGTTACTCATAAATCACCATAACCTTTTTTTTATGAGATCGATCATCTTTTAGATAGATATGAGTACCATTATTATTTTCATGATAGATATCAAACATTCCTTTTTACATATCATATGGATTGAAGCACTAGAGTTACTAAACCATGCATTGATATCATCATTTTATGCTAATAAGACATCGTATGAATTGAATAATTTGATATTTTTGAGATTATCACTAACTGAGGCTTTTTTATCAACAAAATTTCCTAAATGGCTTCTATGCTTTGACTCATCAAATTTTCTTTTATTGAAATATTTAGAAAAGTGTCCAAGATTACCAGAATATAAGTATATATCCTTATTCGTCATATAAGTATTTATGCTTGGTAATTTTGTGACTTGATATGGTCTTGACTATGACTTTCATCCTTTGTTCTTGTCCCACAGATTTCCTTTGTATGGTTGATTCCTTGTGGTTACTAGTGCCAAACATGAAATTTGAGATCTTACATTGAGATTCTTCCTTCTTTATTCTTCTTGTAGGAGAAACCTATTAATTCATCAAAGGTAGGAGCCTTTTCCCTAGTAGAAAGTCTAGTGATAAAAATATGATAATCATCCAACATCCCATTCAAAGTAATTATTACTAGATCACCGCTGGAAATATTTTCACCAATAGCACTAAGTTTATCACAAATTTCTTTGATTCTAGAAAGAAAATCACTAATACTTCATTTACCTCTTTCTTAATTAAGAAAAGCCTCTTCTTAAAAAATAACACTCTATTAGTATTGGGAGTTTTTGAAAACATTTTGAATGTTTCCCATGTTGCTTGAGATGTAATACAATCCCTGATGTGCGGAATAATGTTGTCCTTCACAAGCATTCTCAAGATTCCTTTAGCCTTGGTCTCTTGATGCTCCCATTATTGACTTGAATTTTTTGGTGTTGCCGAGTTGGTTTCACCTCCTATTATTATTGACCAAGTGTTGTAGTTTTCTAGTAATGTCTCCAACTTAAATTTCAAATTTGTATAATTCTATATATATATTTTTTTTCTTTCTATGTTAAGACTAACCTAAGTACCCACAGGGGATTTGAACTGGTGACCTATCGCAAGGAGTGCCTTAACAGTGCACCCATTCACTGTCAATCCAAAACCCCGTGGGCTATATAATTCTATTCATCTAGCGTTGTGGAATAATTTAAATATGAAACAAAAAATATTTTTTTCTTTTTTGAATGCACCAAATCTCAAAAAAATAGAAGATACCAAATATTCCAAATAAACAGATCAAGACCACATCTTTGCAATACTAAAAATGATTGGACAGGTATGTAGATTTTACAAAAAAAATGCACCCAATTAGATTATGATAGACCTATTGCAATATCATAAAATACACATTAAATTTACCATATATGCAATACCCAAATCTAGTAGATGCTTTTTTTTTCACCACAATGTGTTTGAAATTCAATAAAAAAACTGAGATCTAAATACTAAATATTTAAAAGGAAAATTATATTTCACCACTAAATAAAATCACTTTTTTTTTTACTCCCTTTTACTGTCAAATAAAAACAACTAAATCCATTACACCATACTTTTCCTTCACATAATAAATCTTAAAATGTAATAATATTTCTTTTAAACAATAAAAGTCACATCAACACATGGTGGTTTATTTCAACTCACAATCTTTTTTCCTTTCACTTTCCGTTAATAGTGCTACACCAATCCAAATCTCTGAAATATCTTAATATGGTTTGGAATCACAACTTGATTCTCTTAATTTTTGCACAATGCATTATCATCCGACGTACCAAAATCTCGATCTAAATAAATCTCAGCAAATGGTATGATCTGGTTGGGATGCACCCATTGTCCCCAAACGCTATTGGTATTTGGAGCTCCCCCACATCATGGGCACAAAAATTCATCCCTAGGGATTCATCCCACCTCCAAATTTGGAGAGACCAATGGAAAGTCCGTTGAAGAGATCGGGTTCAGAGGGTTTCCACAACCGGAGTAAAAAACAACACCCATTGTGATGTAGATAACCCTAACACATATTTTCTTCCACTCGTTCACACAAAAATCCCTACAACAATCATAAGTAGATCCCAACCCCATGCACATTTGGAAAATATAATTCCTACCTGTCTTAGGTGTGATTCCTTCTATAGGAGTCTATTCCTATTCTCTAGGAGTCTATTCCTATTCTCTAGGAGTTGCTTAGATCTAGTTGTTTCCTACATTGTTGTGTGGTCAAAATATTCCCTTAACCAACTGATTGCGTGTTAAAGACAATTTCCCTATCTTGAGAAGACACTTCATGCATATATGTAATATTATTTTATCAATTTAAGTGTGGTGTGTTTTATAGAAATTATCTTGGTATCAAACTCAGTGAGGGCCTGGGCCTCGACCCCTTCTAAGTGGAGGGAAATAAAGAGTTTGATGAGTATTTTGTTTGTTTTTCCTTTTTGTTTTCCTATCCTTTTTTGCTACTATATGGTTGGAGAGAGCATGGAAAAGTTGTAGGATCGAGTTGTCAGGTGTGGAGAGTAGTGAGGATTCGTGTTGTGACTGTGAAGTGTGCACATGAATATTGTGTGGCCACTTATAGATATGTTTCTGTGACTTGGAGTGACGTACGACCTGGTCAAGCTGTGTGTTCTAAAAAACATGATTGTATTGGATCTATTTAACTAGAATCTCATCAATCTTCCAAAAGTCTGGGAGCGAGTCGAGTGTTGGTGAGCTGCTGGGATCCGAGAGCGCAATTCATGAGTGAAGGCGAACTCACTGTATGGAGATCATGGATCAAGTGAGTGAGAGCGTGGAGGCCTGGTGTAGACGAGGCTCAGGAGAAGCAATTTGAAGGTCGAGGAGAAAATTTTGATGTTGATTGTTTTCTTTAGTAGGCTTATTTTTTTTTTAACTTGCTAGAGGCTCGATTTCAATTTTGCGTGTGGATTTTAGCTTGTAGCCCTAAAATGAGTTGATATGGTCATGGTCTTAACCAACCATCCTTATGTTGATTGTTGATTCCCCAAATATTTGGGAATTTGATGAATATGGGCATGGTCAATTATTTGACTGCGCCCATGTCCGCCCTATTCCCAAATATTCAAGGAATCAACAATCGACATAAGCTCAGGGGTCTTAACCTTGTGTGACAAAGATTTACCTATTGACAGAGGTGACAGAAGTGCCTACAGTGGGTTGTTTTCGCAATGGGCAAAGAATTGTGGTGTGCCACATTGATTGAGTATTTCTATTATTGAAGTCTCAGAGTCGGATCAACCGGTAGAGTATGGTGAGATCCGAGTGCTTTGGCTATCGTGGAGCATTGTCTCTATGTATTGAAGTTGTTTGTTTAGCCCATGTCTCCTCTGGAGTCTACTACAACATGTCACTGCCAAGAAATAGTGGAATCCCACATAAGCATTCCTATGAAGCTCAATGGACATCATTCTTGTCCATTTAGCAGTGGCTTCTCTCATTTCTATTAAGGTTTTTGGGCGAAGAATTGACTCAAGGAGTCTAAAATACAACATTGTTGCATTCGATGAATGCCAAAGTCGTATCCCTCTTGAAGGATCTAAATTTTTAGGGTTGGAATGAGTCCATTTCACATGTAGATCATGGTGAAGAAATTATGATAGTCAGTGTTCTGATGGATGTCATATGTGATGACTCAACTTATTTTCAATGATGTCGTTGTTCAATACAAGTTCCTGCCAGTGATGGCTCAACTACCACTAACTTTTTTGCTCCATGGTTCACAAATTCACTATATAATATGTGTTGTTTTATATTTATTTTAATTCCCCCTCGGATCTCAATTATGGCCCTGTTGTAGCGGCTACAACCACCCTCCAAAATTTCTCCTTAGCTTTATTTTGGAGCCTCCCTATGAACCTTCATGACAGCATGTCTTGCTTCATCAAGTACACAAGCTCCAGTGATTTTCTTGCAAAAAGTCAGCTTGTCGACCAAGCCTTGATGCATGCCCCTCAGAGGTTGTTCATCCGAACTTGGTTCAACAACAGGCTGAGAAACGCCTTCAATAATTTGGACAAATCTAGAGGGAAACCATCATTCCCTCCAGAAATTGCACAATCCGAACTTGTATCCTATTGGGCCCCAAAATTGCGCTATTATGTTGAGCAAGCTTCACCCAGAAAGTTGCGCAATCCTTCCCAGATGGGCTGCTCATCCCAGAAGTTGTGCAAATGTAGGCAGCAACCAGCTACTCTACCTAGAAATTATGGAAATATTCTTTGCAACCAGCCCAACTCTTAGCTAAAAATGCGATTTTTCTCCCAACAGTTGAGCAGTCTCTTGCATGTGCAGCTGAGTTGACTAGTTCCCTCCGGGACTGAGAAAAATAGACTTGCATGCATGTACTACTTCTCCCAAGGAAACATGCAAAGGCATCCCTTGTTTCAGGGATCTATTCTTGGCAGTTGGAGATTAAATGCAAGGATCATTTCAGAAACCTCCCACCAAGTACCACTCTTCCTATATTTGTGGCATGCGTGTCGCATCTTTGATTTATCAAAAATAATGAATGGATGCTGCAGAGCTCATTCTTCACATCAACCTTATAGCTCTGACATACCACATCACATCTAGGAGTCATCAGCACATTCAACTCAACTGTTTTGGGGTAAGCCCACTTTCCATGTCGTATGTTGCATTTTTGGTGCTCTTTGTGTTTAGCTTCATATGAATGTTGTCTACTTGATTTCAGCGAGAACTTGTTGTCGTTTTAATACATATTAGCTTGTACTAGCACAATTTCAATTTTCATTTCTATCTCATTGATGTCGCATGCATGAAACTGTTTTTCATGAACGGTCGCCGATTCGGCGACTTGCCTCACTCACATGCATGTTGTTTCATTTTCTGAATATTTCATCCACTTTTTGCATGCACAATAATTCACTTATGTTTACACTCAGTATCGCCATGCATTCACATTCACATTCACTTTGAGTTGCCCATTGGTGGGTCTAGGCAACCTTGTCTGGGACTCTGCCTCACCAACACAACATTGCACAATCCTGATAGGGAAGGATATGTCTTCCTCTCAGGAAATGTGCATTTATGCCCAGTGACAATCCTCCAGTCTTGCATTACGCAATTCTGAGGGACAATGATTTCTGGCCCATAAAACTATGTAATGCAATCACTGACCCTACAACCATTGCCAATTGAGATTGCATATTTTGCAATTCTAGCAGTCAGCAGCTAGAATGGACTATGCGTTGCGTAGTTCTAGTATTCAGTTAGCCTCCTAGTAGCCTAGACTGTGCCTTGCATAGTCTTGGCAGTCAGTCTCCCAACCTCCCGACTGAAATTGCGCGACCTTCATGATTAGTCACACAAGAATGTTGCAAGTCAGTTCTCAAGTTCATTTTCATTTTCGACTGACAGATATCTTTCCATGAGTTTTGCCATATCTCCATGTATGGCATGTGTTCATTTTCCTCTGAGCAGCACAGGTACAATGGTTTATAGCAGAGTAGAGTCGAAGACACCATTCAGAGAAACTTCAGGATGCAATCGATCAATTGTTTATGAGCTTGCCCACAAAAGAAGACGTCAATTTGTTTGTAGATAGGGGCATCAAGATATGATGGCAGCAACATCACAACGAGCAACATCATGAACAATAGTTGAAGGCAGCAACATCACAACGAGCAACATCATGAACAACAGCTAAAGGTAACATACTGGATCCACGAATGCAAGAGGAAGGTTGTTGACAACATGAAGGGGTAACAAAGTTGCAAGCTCAAACATATCCACTGATGATGAAAGCAACTTTGGAGACTCAGGCTATGAGGTGATGGTGCGACATGAAGATTGTGCGAAGAGAAAGAATGGAACAAAGAAGAATTTGCATGTGTTGAAGCAGTAACTCAAGGAAGAACATGAACTGCACAAACAAGTGAATGAGTTGCAACAGTAACAGTACGGGGAGGAACACGCACTCACGGATGAAACTATGCCCATACAAGTTATAAATCCATCACAGCAGTTGGCGCAAATCTTACATGGTGAGAAGTGTTGTTGATCGCATGTTAGGGATTCAACAACATGCATTTCATTATGCACATGCATGCGATCCAGCCCATTTAGCACACTCACCAAGGCGAAGACAAGAAGCAATTCTGACTGGAGCTAAGCATGTAGTTGCCAGTTGATGTACATGACCACCAGCACACACTAGAATATCAATACTAACACTATGCATCAGTGTTGTCTGTTCAGCCACACAGAAGAAGACCATGCGCATGTTAGTAGATGAGTTGGATCGAGGAGCCATACCAATGCACCCGGATGCAACGGAGGTAAGAGTTCGCTTTAGCAAGATGTCACCATGGAGTGCATGCACACCATCACAGACGACCAAGCTTGGCATCAACTCACCAGCTTCACCATCACAAGCATGTCAAAGAGTTATTCTCACCACAATGGACTGATTGTCAGTGATGTCTTGCATGGCTTGCTCAAGCGATTTTGTCTCACATGGGTACATGTGCATTGTAATGTAACGTCTTGTCAAGTGTAAGTCAAGTGTCTATAGTTGGATGTAACAGTCATAGAGTAGATGAAGAGTCATCAGAGTAGATGAACTGTTAGAAAGGGGAATGTCAATAGTCACCCCACCCTTTGCTATAAATATTCCCTCATAACTCATTGTAAATTCTTTTCGTCAGCCAAGCTTCCGATAAGACTATCTTAGAGATAGCTTGGACAATATTGTAACAAGCCTTGGCTTCTCCACTGCGTAGAGCTAGTACATATCTTTGGAGGAGCAAGTGATTGTGGCTGTAACATTCCACTATTGGAACTAGTGGTTGGACATGGATGTATTGTATGACTGGAACTTACACTTCTTAATATAATAGAGCCAACAGATTTCATGCATATGTTGTATTGTATTCTATGCTATCTGGTTTACTCTAAATGATATGTGTATTAATTTCTTACACATGCATGTATGGACTATTCTATATAAGTATGTATGAATCTTTCTGAAATGTGTTGTTGGTTTAAACATCACTTTTGATTGCTCATTAACTTGCTTTCCAACTTGTGATGCATCTTCTCTTGTGTGTTCCATTCCAAGCCGAGTATTATTACAGGTTTCCAAGTGGTGCACTCACCTTACCCTTAGTGTGTTAGAACCTCTCATGCACCTTCCTTGTCTTACTGCAACTATCACACCCTTGATACCAACAGAGTTATCTTATTTGCCTTTGTGAGAAATCATGGTCAAGGCATTATCGTACAACCCACTGCTGGGACTCCTACACCAAATGGTCTGAGGTCTAATTGGGACTTCTTACCGGCGAGATACCCTGACATGTTGGTGGGTCCAACACTTTCAACATGCCTTGAATTGTGTGAATGTAGCTCCAATGGAGACGTTAATCGACTTGGGCCATTGGTGGTGAATTTGGAGATGTGATATTAAAGGAGGATGGTGGAACCCTCGACTGCGGTTAAAGGAGAAATCATTACTTGAGTATACTTTGATAAGCTACAAGGTATCACAGATGGCTTCTCACTGGTGTTCATGGAACTCATGTATTTGAGCCATTGGGGAGTTTGGTATCGTGGTGTCCACACTTGAGGACAAAGTTTAAAATGTTTACTCATGGATTTGTAAAAATAGATATGGCATTACTAGTCTATGGCTTTTGTCTTAAAGCATAAAAGCATGGTCATCACTTGTGCTTATATTGTTATTTGGTATTGTTCTTTTTGGTATGGGTAAAGGTGAACACATCTTGGAATATTGTATACATATTGAGATTCACGACCTCAATATGAAGTCATTTTGTTAGAATTCGTGACTCTAACTTATGACATGTAAAGCATGGTGATCAAAGACGAGTATGCCAAAGTTAAAAATGAATATTCCAAAGAGTCAAAAGTACAAAGCCTATGATGGAAATATTCAAGTGACAAAGCAGTGTTGTGCTTCAACATATGAATGGTGTGGTGTATCCAAGATGAGTGGCAAATGATCCAAACGACAACATAGTGAACGTTTGTTTGAGCTTGTAGAATAGAGTCATGAACATGTTAAAGTATGAGTCACACATTGTAATTATAGAAAATCTACACGTCATATATTTCTTTGTAAGGGTTTGTTGTGGTCCTTGAAATGTTTTATGTACCGGTTGTAAGACCAAGAGAGGCATTGTTAGGTCCCTATAATACTAGTGATTACCCCATTACTATTGTAGTTGTATCCCTTATTATATTGTTGTGCCCCTATTGTCCCCATATTTGTTATTACTGTACCCCATAGACTCCCTCTATTGTTATTTTTGAGCCTTTATATTATTATTGTTAGGTCGGCTGGGTTATACTGTGACTCCTTAAACTCCTATATATAGAAAGGAGGTTTTGTCATTTGAATCATCCAAGAATTGTTCATTTGTGTAATGTAAAGGAGGTTTCCCCCTCAAAGAGGTTGAATTCTAAGGCATTGATCTATATTTTCTATATTTTTGTGAGCTGGTTTCATAACATTTGGTATCAAAGCTTTGGATTCTAGAGTTTTGCTGCTCCAAATAGGTCATCGTGGCATTTTCGCTATAAATTTTTTCTTGCGAAGTTTCACAAGCGAAAAAAAAAAAACCCATTTTAGACGAAATTGCACTGAACCTTGGGTCCAAATTTCAGAGCCTTTTGCGCTATATGTGCAGAGATATGATTTGAGGAAGTTGGTATTTTTGCAGACTCCTGAATTACATTCCAAATAGGTGACCTAGGGAAAATCGTCATAACTTTCTCTCTGAGCATCAGATTGAAATTTCGTAAGAAGGTCCAAAAAGAGGACGGACTGTAGTTTCGTGTATATATTTTTTAGAGCCAAAGGTCGAAACAGGGACACGTGGCACATTGTACAAGTTCACTCTACTGAACTAGTCTATAAACTGAAGACATTCCGAAAACAACACTATTGAAGAAAGATGCATTTTCATGGACTCCAAAAGCAACAAAGTCCTTCGAACATATTAAAGAGGCAATGTGCCAAGCACCGGTCTTAGCTACACCAGACTTCACAAAAACCTTTATTGTGGAATGTGATGCTTCAAGAAATGGAATGTGTGTTGTTTTAATGCAAGATGAAAGACTCATTGGTTTTGAAGGTCGTCTAATCAAGGGAAAGTTTTTACACAAAGCTATTTATGAGAAGGAAATGTTGGCAATACTACATGCACTTAAGAAATGGCGACCCTACCTAATGGGAAGACACTTCAAGGTAAAAAAGGATCATGATAGCCTAAATTTCTTTTTATAACAAAGATTATTCTCTGAAGAGCAACACAAGTGGGTCACATAGATGTTGGGTTATGACTTTGAAATCATCTACAAAAAAGGGAAGAAAAATGTGGTGGCAGATGCACTCTCAAGAAAGGATGAGGATGTGGAAGCATTGTTGTGCACCATTTCTATTATCCAACCAGATTGGATAAACGAAGCAAGGGAGGAATGGAAGAATGACGAAGAAGTGTGGGCAATTATTCGAAAATTACACAAGATTCCAATACATCTAATACATTTAGCTGGAAAAATGATTCGTTATGGTACAAAGATCGCTTATACCTCTGTAACAATTCACAACTCAAACAAAATATTCTTATTGAATTGCACACTTCTCCCTTAGGAGGGCACTCAGGATTTTTAAAAATTTAGCACAAGTTTAAGAAGGAATTTTTTTTGGTGGCCTTAAATCGGATATTCAAAAGTTTATGGTGGAATGCTTTGTTTTCCAACAAAATAAAGTTGAAACAATTAAGACCCCGGTTCTATTACAACCTTTATCCATTCCAAGCCAATGTTGGGAGGAGGTTTCAATGGATTTTATCATAGGTTTACCCAAGTTTGAGGGAAAGAGTGTCATCATGGTGGTAGTTGATAGACTTACCAAGTATGCACACTTTTGTGCATTATCATATCCATTTAAAGCTAGTACAGTTTCTATTGCATTTATGGAAACAATTCAAAAGCTACATGGAAACCCAAAGATTATTGCAAGTGAGAGAGATCCCATTTTCACTGGAAATTTTTGGATAGAATTATTTTCTTGTCTCGGTGCTCAGTTAGCTCATAGCTCATCTTATCATCCTCAATATGATGGACAAACTAAGATAGTAAACAAATGTTTGGAAGGATATCTTCGTTGCTTTGTATCTGATAAACATACATATCTTCGTTGCTTTGTATCTGATAAACATACACAATGGGTCAAATGGTTGCCTCTGGTTGAATGGTGGTATAACACTTCCTTCCATACAGCAACAAAAATGACCACATTGATGGCACTTTATGGATATCAGTCACCATCCATCACATCATATTTAAGAGAAAATTCTAAGGTTCAAGCAATGGAACATCACATCTAGCATCAACAACAAGTCCTCCAACTCTTAAAGGATAACCTCATGTTTGGCGCAAAATAGAATGAAACAATAGGCAGATCAACAATGCAGCAAAACAAGTTTTGATGTAGGTGATTGGGTATTCCTATGGCTACAACCATATAAACAAATATCCCTCAAGTAAGCTAAGAAGGATAATAAATTATCACCAAAGTATTATGGTCTGTAGAAGGTGTTGCAAAAGATTGATACTATGGCATACAAATTGGAGCTTCATGTAGCTTCTCGAGTGCACCCAGTTTTCCATGTTTCATGTTTAAAGAAGGTTATAGGCGACAAGCTCCCAATTCAAACAATATTGCCAAAACTTGATGAGGAAGGAAAAATTATATTGGAACCGGAAGCAGTCACAGAAACAATTTCTCGACAGCTACGAAATCGATCAATTTCGGAGTATCTCATCAAGTGGAAGAACTTATCCGCTGAAGATTCCACATGGGAGGATGAGAATTTTATACAAAAGCATCCAGAACTACTCAAGTGTTGAGGACAACACTTTTTGAAGCAGAGGGGCATCTTAGGTCCCTATAATACTAGTGATTACCCCATTACTATTGTAGTTGTATCCTTTATTAATATTGTTGTGCCCCTATTGTCCCCATATTGTTATTACACTGCCCCATAGAATCCCTCTATTGTTATTTTTGTGCCTTTATATTAGTATTGTTAGGTTAGCTGGATTATATTGTGACTCCTTAGACTCCTATATATAGAAAGGAGGTTTTTTCGTTTGAATCATCCAAGAATTGTTCATTTGTGTAATGTAAAGGAGGCTGACCCCTCAAAGAGGCTGAATTCTAAGGCGTTGATCTATCTTTTCTATATTTTTGTGAGCTAGTTTCATAACAAGCATGCATACCCATTGTTATGTGTTCCCTCTATTAGAGATTTTTTAACACCCTAGAATAGTGTGTCATGCAAGATGGATACACTTGGGTGGACTATATTGGTTGTAAACTCCATGAGGTGAAATTTTATATTTAGAGGGATTTCATCAAGAGGTTGGATGAACCAGGTATGTGAAGGAATTCTTAGTAGGCTCGAGGTTGCAGCAATTGAGTACCCATGCTTTATGGTATATGGTTGTTCCTTTATATGGGCGTTAGCATATATTTTAAGTATGTTTATAAACATCATGACCACAACTAGACTTTGTTGATTGGGGTCAAGACAAGTACTCACTAAGGGGGCGAATTGGAAAATATAATTCCTACTTGTCTTAGGTGTGATTCTTTCTATAAGAGGCTATGTCTATTATCTATGAGTTATTTAGATCTAGTTGTTTCCTAGATTGGTGTGTGGTTGAGATATTCTCTCAACCAACTAAATGTGCGTCCGATATAGTTTCCCTATGTTGAGACAACATGTCATGTATATATGTAATATTACTTTATTAATGTAAGTGTGGTTTTCACAACTTGAGTACAACATGACACCTGTCGCGAGGTAGATAACCCTCACACACATTTTCTCCCACTCATTCACACACAAATCCCTACAACAATCATAAGTAGATCCTAGCCACCAAGGCACAACATGACCAAAACACACGAATATTAATGGACAAAACATTCACACTCTGATAAGGTAGGTTTCGAATAGAGCCTCTCAGATCTTGGCCCACTAGCTCTAATACTAATTTAACCAAATAAGGATCATAGAGAGAATTGATAAAATGAGACTTTTATTAATTTAGGCATGGCCTTTCTCAAATTACATGAAAGTTTCCCATTATGTAATGATGAGATCAACAAACTGGATAAACATAACAATCTAGATGATAAAGACTCTATCTCACCTACAACTTACACACATAGAAAAACAACATGTAAAACAACACTTCAAAGCTCACACAAATCTAGAACATTCATTTCTCTATAATCTCCAAATATTTATAACACTTAATTT
>APFE031248816.1:50612-70822 GCA_000404065.3 Pinus taeda
AAATATGATTTTTTAATATGAAAATATGTTTTTTTTTAAATATGAAAATATGTTTTTTTTTAATGAACAATGAAAATAGGAGTTTTGTAAGTGAGTACTTTACAAAAATACCACTAAATTTACATCAGACATCTCTTAGAACATAGAAATATGATTTGTATAAAATATCTTTGACCATCATTGTCATTTTTTTTAATGATATTTTCCATAAGATTTTCTTTTGAAAAAAAAAACCATATAACTCTAATGGATTATTTGTTATGTCACCAAAATCCCATAAATACGCGAGCACTTTATCTTCCTTCTAATCATAGAGTATCCCTCGCTTTTCTAACACCTTTTATATATATATACTAAAAAGAGATTTACAATAATAATTTTTAAATATTTCAAAATATTTAATAAATCTTTATTTTATCATATAACCTTAAAAATTTATATCTATAATTAGTTAGTTATAATTTATAAAACCTAATTATTTCAATTAATTCATAGGAATTTTCGAAATATAAAATGTTAATTCCTAACCTATAATTATTTAAATTAAATCGTTAAATAAATTGTAGATTTTTTTAAAATGTAAAGGATATGGGATAAAAAATAATGTTAATACCATTATCGAGGTACTATTAGGTTATAATTATCCCACTCCTACTAGATATTAATCAATAGATATTGTATTATTTATATCATAAGATTATTAGTCAATAGATATTGTATTATTGATATCATAAGGGTGAAGCTCTTGAAATTTTTTATTGTATTATAATAATTATGATTATATTTTTTAATAAAATTAATTTTTGATTTATTTAATAAAAAATAATTATTATTTAAAAGTTAAAAATATATTTGAAGTGTCATCAATTTTGGTTAGTTAAAAAATTAATAAGATTAGTTTTGTTAATGTTAAATATTTCTTTTTCCAATAAGAAAAACCATTGTATTTATATATAAGTATAAATCAGCACATGTGTCAAGGAGAATATTATATCTATGTATATCATCATATAGATCTTTCATCTATCATGTGATATTCTAATATATCCCAATATAATATCAAACAAGTTATAGTAATGAAAAAGTATTTAGCTATCTTATATAATAAAAATTGTATATTTCATTAGTTGTTCATTCAATTATCTCATATAGAAAAGCTTTCGTTCTAAAATACATAAAGAACAAAAAACATATAGACCATGCTAGAACACCATCTATCAAAATAAGAGAGGCATATCATAGTTATCCTATCCAGGGAGGGGTAAAATCCCTGCATCCAAAATATTGTTTCCCAGTATTATCTCTATATGCATCCCATCCAATGTATCCATTAATCCCATCTTTGACAGCCTGTTGGCATTTTGGTTGTATTCCATCGCAATGTGTTGAATCGAGTAGTTACTAAGGGATCCCCATATATTCCCAATAAATTTGAGCCATCCCTATAGGTGAAGTTGACTGATATTGTTTTTACCCTGTATGTATTCAATGATAGCCATTGAGTCCCCAAATATATGGGTAATGGGGATTTCCAAATATGAAGTGAAGAAGAGAAATCCCCATAATGCAATAATTTCATCCTTCATATTTGTAACCCGACAACACCTTAGTGTACCCAAAATTCATGTTCCTCCAATATTCTGACCCACAAACCACATCCGCAGACATCCCTTTGCGTTGCACCATCGAAAAAAGACGCTGGATATATATCTCCACGACTGGGCTTCTTAGGAATAGTACTCGTTGTGCTCTTTTTATTATCCATAGATAAATGATACCACTCAATGATGTGATCCATTACCTGTGTTGTATGTTCTTTGAAATTTTCAAATATAATCATGTTGTGACATCGCCATATTTCCCAGAAGAAAGTTAATGGAATAGTCCTCTATATTGTATTTTGTTTGCTCCACTAGCTGATGCATTCTGGGATGTCTGAGAAATTTTTGAGTGAGACATCAATATACTACGCAATATAGCACCAAATCTTCATAGAAATCAGTCATTTGAGGAATAAATGTACATTATTTTCCACCACTTTGCTGCATAAGACACATACTCCTGGCCCTTGCCAATTCCTCTTCTGTAGATTTTCCCAAGTCAAGTTCTTGTTTTTCCATACAAGCCACGCAAATACTATGATTTTAATAGATATTTTTGTTTTCCAAAATTTATAAAAATCACATACGTCTTTTTTGTGTGACCCGTGCAGACATAAGGTATTATATATATCCACCACAACCACGCAACCAACCTTCATCTTATCCTGTCAGATGATCCTGTCTCCGCTAGCCTCCCATCCAATACCAGCCCATTGCAACTTGGATCTAATCCGTTCCCATTCCCCACCCAATAGGTCTTCCATCCACATCTCATCCTACCTTTTCTAGATAGGATAGTGACCATTCCATGTAGAGATAGTCTAGTTCCAATAGAAAATACCCCTGTTGTGTATGCGCTGTATGAGCTCATCCGTGTGTGGAAAGTTGCTTCTAAAACAAAGAGTTTTGTCCTATACAATCAGAATCCGGTGCCATGAACCAAAAGCCCAACATAAATTCTACAGGAAATAGTGTTTTATTTTACTGAAACTGCGCCATATGGCAGAACCTGAAGTAGTCCCTATGAGGTCTCAACACATACAAAGAACAAAGTCTTTATCCTTTAAATATTTGTGTTTAATAATATTGCTCCATATGTCACCTCCAAAGACACCCCTCCACAGTGATTTTTGTAATAGCGCCCATCCAAATAGTCTCATATCTAGTATACCCAATTCTCCCATTCTTTTTGGAGTAGTGATAGTAGCAAGTTTTGTGAGGTGATATATTTTCTTGGATATACCACCCATTTAGATATAGTGTGCCATGACTCTATTTAGTTTCGTGTTGATGGAAATTGGTATACAATATAAATGTGCCTAGTACACACTCAACTGTGTAATCATATATTGTGAGAGAATAATGCGACCCCCCAATGAAATGCATATGTTCTCCCATTCCAAAATATTTTTATAGTACCGATCCACTAACCACATCCAGTCATTAAGTATGTATTTGTTGAGTTTTATATGATATCCCAAGTATTTCAAACCACCCTCCAATATCTGAGTGCCAATACCAAATAATTTTTTTATGTAATCAATATCCTCCTGTACACATCTACCATATAGAATGATTGATTTCTGTAGGTTCATTAAGAGTCCTGTAGCATTTTTGAATATGTCAAATAGATGAGATACAACCATCCAAACAATCATATTTATCATTCCCATAATCAAAACATCATCCACAAAAGAACTATGAGAAATCCTGATGTTGCGACCCATAACCAGAGGACAAAAAATACCTACCACCACAACATTCTTAATATGTACACTAAGGCCATCCATAGCCAATATGAAAAGTAACGGAGATGGGGAGCAGCCTTGCCTGAGCCCACGGCCCGCCGCGAAGTATTCAATGGGATATCCATTGATAATAACTACATATCACATTAGTAATACAAGCCATAATCCATTCTACATTCTTGTCTTATAAACCAATTTTGTTTAAAACCATTCTCAAGTATCCCCAGTCAAGACAATCATACACCTTTTTTAGGTCAACCTTCATGACAACAACATTTAGTTTTTTAATATGTATGGTATGTATGCATTCATGTGCAATGGCTATAGCAACCTAGATTTGTCAATTCTGTAAAAAACCAAATTTCCCAAGCTTTATGTGCTAGGATAGAGTGAGCTTCATCCTCCCAGCAATAATCTTTATAAGATTACAGAGTGAGATTGGTTTATAATCCGAGAAGGTTCCAATGGATGTCCCCTTTGGGATGAGGTCGATATAAGTTGAATTTATATGGGGATGTATATACCATCAGACTCTTATTTCTTCAACCATGGCCAAGATGTCCCCATGGAATATGTCAAAGAAATGGGTAGATAACTCAACTATCCATCCATAAGGACCCAAGCATTTGTCTTTCTTAAATGATTTAAGGATCCCCATCCCGTGTGAATTCCTTGTAAAGTACGTCATTTGCAGCTGCATCAAACATATTGGGATAAACATCCACCCCCAGATCTGGTCTCATACACAGTTTCCTACGCTTTTACCATATGCCGTATGAAAATATTGTATAGCCGCCCTACAAATCTCTTCTTGTGTATGCAATATGTTTCCATCTCAATTCTTTAATCTCCCATATGGAGTTTATGTTCATTCTATGGTTGGCAAATCTATGAAAGAATTTGGTGTTTTTATCTCCTTCTTGGATCGAGATATCCTTGATCTTAAGCCTCCATGAAGCCTCGCAAAGTTTTAGAATATGACTTCTCTTCATTTCTAGTGAGTGTATGTCCATCTTTAATGATGTCGGGGGGTTTTTGTAAAATTAGCAATGGACGTAACTTTTCCAAAGCCTCTGAAATATCGCTTAATTCCTTTTTCAGTTGGGCCTTCTTCCACCTATCCCATTTCTTAACCACCACCTTTAAATCCTTGAGTGTGGTTATAATATTTATCATAGGGGAAGAATCTCGAGTCTTACCCTTTTTGCCAACATTCCTGCACAAGAGCATCAAAATCAGGGCCCGCTACCCAAATTCGATTGATTTTAAAAGGAACTCCATATCTGAGATCCCCTCGCTGCCAATGATTCGAAATATAATTACTTATAATGTCAGATTTTATAGACCCAAGTCTGTCCACCAAATTTTCGTGCAGAACGAACCTATCCAGTCTTTTGCCACATAACCATTACCCACCCTTCCATTATCCCATGTAGGACCAATCTTGGATGGACAAATATCAACAAAATTAAGAATAATGATAATATATTTTATCATGTTAGCCATAGAATCAACTTTTCTGATACCTCCCCATATTTAATCGAAACAAATAGTGCAATTCATAACTCTAGGCATGATAAGAAACCCAAGAACTAAGATCTCAGATGAAACCAACCCTTCCAAGAATATTAGATAGTCTTTATATGGGGCATATATGTTTAGAATATATATGCGTCCCGGGAAACCTCTAATACCGCCAACAAGCAATATACCAGCAAAGCAAGAGAAAGCTTTCATATGAACCCATCTAGGGTCCCATAAGGCAGCCAATCTCCCAGACTTAACCGCAGCATCAGTTGCAACCATGTACCAATCCGGGAGCATTTTTCTGAAATAAACAATCACCTGTTATATCGAGTGCATAGTCCCGTGAATAAAAATAATATAGGGGTGGGAAGAAGCGAATAGTTCTTTGAGAGCCAAAAATTTCGGAATAGCCCCCGCTACCCGAATGTTCATACATAAAATGAAGTTCATCGCAACCCAGAGGAAAGCACATTTGCTCTGAAGGCCCATGTCGGAATGGATGAAGCAATGGGAACATCTACCAAAACATTAGAATCAGTGAGACTAAAGGGGATAGCCCTAGCTCGATCCCGAAAATGGCGACTATCCCGGCTCTTCTTGCTACGAACATTGATATATTAATCTAAGAAGTGTTAGAAAAATCATGGGGACTTTTTAATATATTAAAGAGTCAGTCAACATTGTATTTATATATGGAATATTTTAATTAAAAACTTTTAATGGCAAGCATTTATATATAGCTCATTTAAGCTTATGTGATGACTACGAATATTTTTAAATAAAATTTAAATTTGTTTATATTTTATATTATATAAATAAAATATAATATATATATATATATATATTATTATTAATATTTATTTTATATTTTATATTTTATAGAGGACAATTTTTAAGAGTGTTGTAAAGATTTTTAATGCTTGCTTTTAGATTCTATCCTCCATTTGAAGTCTTCCGGTTCGCATTTTAATCATAGTTACTAAGTTCTGCTGTATTGGTTTGGAAAATTTGAAAATATGGGTATTTGGGTTTGGAAAATTCGAAATAGGGCTATTTGGTTTGGTTCAGTTGAAAATTCGTTAACTCAAATTCCGTGCGGGGTTGTGTGAATAGTAAATTTAATATTTTTAAAATTAAAAAAAGTTTGTATATATTAAAAAATTATAATATTGGTAAATCGTATAGGAAAAAACTAATGGAATTTGAAAAAGAATTGTGATATAAAATTAATATATATTAAATAATTTTATTATTTATTTTTATATTTATTTATTTTTATATAAAATTATAATTGTGATTTAATTTTGTAAAATATTTTTTAATACAAAACTAATATTAAAAAATGAATTTTTTCTATATTTAAAAGTATATAAACAGTAAATTGTATATTAGAAAATTTGCATTTCTTGAAAAACAATTAATTTCATATTGAAATATGGTAGAAAATAGTAAGTTTATAGTTACTAAAATAATAAATTCATGTAACGAAGATTAATAAATTCATATTTATAAATATTTCTAAGATATATAATTTGGATTTTTTTCCATATTGAAATTTATTACATATTTTTTCTTTTTCAAATTTGGTAACTATGTTTCGTATGCTCCAAAACCACAAGTAACAAGATCGAAAACCATGAATTAAGGTTTGGATGTGATTGAGTAGAATGAGTACAATGTGTAGAGTTTAATTAGAATAACAAAATCAACTTTTGAAAGTGTAATTTCAACTAGATCCAATTGGAAAGGCTAAATCTATGAGCATAAATTTAGATTTTAGTTATTGATTAATCATGAAATAATCTTTCATTTTTAAGAGAGATATTAAAATTTATGCCTTAAAGTAGTTACTCTTTTTTAAAAATAATATATGTTTATGGTTTTTTTAATAGAATCATATAATATTAGATATATTTATAGTATTTTCAATTGTTTTAGTTTATAGATAATTAATTTAAGAAGATAGAACCCCTGGGATGTGCGCCGACAGTTGGGACAAACTGGTCATATTAATGATCAGTACCTTTGAAATTAGTACTGCCACCCCCCACATGTTCAAGGAAATGGGCACAACGACCCTTGGCATGAGTGCATGCGAGGGTGGTGGGAAAGGTGGCGAGACAGGAGGTGAGGTGAGAAATAGAGGAAGGCACGGTAGGTATGCGAGCATTGTTAGAGTGTATGCCTGTGGCAGAAGGCAGTGTTGCAGTGGACTGGGAAGGAGACGAACCTTGCGACTCCAAGCTCAGAGATGACCTGCAATTGAACTTGGGTATGTTTTTCATCCTTATTCCTCCACTGTAATGATGTTATGGTTGGGGTTTCATTGGTGTAAGAGGTGGGTAAATAAGAAGATGTACTGGGGGGTAGAGAACTATTTGTGGTAATGGGGAAGGCAATTGGTGGAGATTGCCACATTTCACGTCTATATTGTTTGCCAGTTGGGTATTACCTATGGCCGATGGGGGGATAACCTCATGCTTCCTGGTTTGGAAATGTTGGGCCCCTTAAACTGCATTTGGTGTGAGGCTGACAGTACTAGGCAAATGGGCGAGGGCAATGAGATGGAAGATGGGGGAAGGGGGGAGCAGTTGATAAGGTGCATGGGAGGTAGTCCTTATATTTGTAGACAAAGCAAGCGCTGGGTTAACCAGAATTCCTCTTGGGGCTATGGAAAAGCCATAAACCCCGATTGGAAAGCTAAATAGGAGCAAGTGAGAGGTAGTGCTATTATTTATTTGGCAGAGGGGGCAGGGGTCCCATTTTCTTCCTCGCAAATAGTAAGGAGGAAGAGGGGAATGCATGATTGGTTTAGGCAAGGGAAGGCTTACCTAAATGTGAACGGAAGTTGTTGGGCATGGAAAAGGGGAGCAACAACAGAAAGCTGAAACCAACCCCATTACCGGGTTCAGTTTGTGGACCACCCTAGCTTCGAGGCTGAGAGAGCAAGGGGAGAGGAGAAGCATGTAGTGGCTCATTATGCTGGAAAAATAAAACAGGAAAGGTATCAAACTGCAGTGATTTGTTTTGGATTAACAAACTGATGTTGTCACCAGGGCTCAAGAAATATGTACACGGATCAACTTGTGAGAGGACAATGATGAGGAAGGAGAGGCCGAAAACCCAGAAAGGATAAGGATCTAAGCACATCAGAGCCCCGTAGGGGCAGGAAGTCGGTAGAACACCTTATCACTGAAGTGGCAAAGGCTTACCATGAGGAGGTAGATGAAGGAACACGTAAACTGTTAGAAGAGTGGGAGGAGGAAACAAAACAAGGCAGTGAGACAGAGGAAGACATGGACAACCAGAGGACTTTAGCCTCAGACCCAGGCAACATCAGAGGATGAATTATGCAGTTTAAAAGAACTCTATACCTCTATTGGTTGATGAAGAGTTTATTGAGCAAAGCAATGGAACAAATTTATGTTGGAATGACAGTGACACTCCAAGGTATGTCGAGTTACAAGAAAGATTTGCAGAAAATTCTCTTCCAGCATCATAAACAAGACATCAGGTTGGACAAAATTGACTACCACATCCCGTGCATGCTGGAACTAAATGAGATGCCTAGGTCATCAGCCAAGGATCCAACACCCGTCAAATCTTCCTTAGAGTAGTAGAGGGGATAGTCACTTACCCATGCATACTTTTGTTTTATGTGGATAACTTTTAATTTATGTTATGAAAATATAAGTTCAAATAGATATTTAGTGTATGGACATGAAACAGAGAAATATCTAGCTTGGCTAGAGATATTAAGACTTTACTATTTTTGAATGGCTTACAATGTAGATAGGTGGCTAACAGACTTGGTTTCCCTTTGGGGCAAGTTGAGGCCACCTATCCAATTTATGTGGTGTAAATTTGTCTTTGTTTAATAGAAAATGGAATGGACCTACCAAGCTTAACAATTTTTTTTTAAGAAAATAGAAAACAAAAATATAAAAATTAATTTTTTAAATAATGAATTTTATCCTTATTATCCTGCTGTAGGCAAATATTACGTGTTCGAAATAAATTTGACTATGAATTACGTTATGAGTTGACTATAAATCATATAGCACTTTGCAAAATTAACATTACAAAGAAACAATATATTTAATTTTTAAAATATTTTAATTTATTTTTCTCTATTCTTATTGGCTATAGTCTTATTAGTCCCTGCCTGGGACTAATAGCGATCGATAGATCATTGACCTCATTTTGACTGAGTAAAATTTTCGGTACATGTCATGTTTAACCCAATGTTTGAAATAATTTTTTTTGCTCAATCGATTTTTATCCAAAGTTTATATTTGGACCTCTTATTGCCGGGCTTTTCTGAAAACTTAGGGTAAAGAGTTTAGAGTGGCCTGTATTAAAAAGCTAAAAAATTTAGAGTTGCCTGTATAATTCTTTGAAAACTTAGGGTAAAGCATTCTTTGAAAACTTAGGGTAAAGCATTTCCACTCGCCTGCCACGTTTCTTTGTGCATGTCTTACACACGTATCCTTCTACTACAAACACTTTGAACTCGGTGGATGTTTCTGTTCGGTAGTGCCCCATACATACATGGATATTTTTTCAAGTGGCTAAAACAAACTTCCTGCTATGCCGCTCTGAGATTTTATATATGTTAGTCTTATGCTTCTTCACCTGTACTACACTGTTTCAATTCACTGTTTCAATTCCTGAGTATATGAATAGCTAAAAATCCATGGAAGGACAATCTAGGTTTCACATGGGCATGGGGCCTGCTCTGTTCAGGGCCGTCGTATTGCTTTCTGTGTCCGGCACAATATATGTAAGTGGAAGCAAAGTAGGGCGTGATTCATGGGCTTGTTTGGCCGCAACCATTACAGCTCCTGGTACGGTTTTCCACTGCTATTTTCCTCTTTTTGGAAAAAAAAATTATTCTCCCATTATTTACAAATTTGAGATTATCATGAAACATGTTAATTTAGATCGTGGTATGTTTATATTCAAATTCTTTTACAGGTGGCACAAACATAGGGATAGGAACTACGCTAGGGATTAACATTTTGTATTTTTGTTGCAGAGACTGTCATCTAACAAGGCAGGAATGCAAGCAATGGCAGCGGGGCCAGTGACCTACGAGCAAGTGTTCTGGCAATCCAGAGTTAGTGCTTCCTTCCGAACACGATGGGCATGTCTCATGGTAGGAATTGTGATGCAGTACAACAGCATGCATCACCACTGGTTGGCATTCCCTGTCTTTGCATACGTTGTGACCGTTACGGTCGTTGGGGAGGCCTTGTTCAGAGAAGCACTGCGATCCGCCTTCTCTGTTCTGATTGGAACTCTTCATGGAGCCTTCCCCACGATAGCCTATGGTTGATAAAACCCCAGAGGTTTTCAGTATGGGCAACAACGGCGTGTGTTACTGTCAGCTGTTTTTTCATCGCCTATGCCAAAGTTGTTAATATTACCTCCAAGCGAGTGGCATTTGCCCAGGTTGTTATCATTTACATTTCCGCTTTCATGATGAGGGAAACTATGGATTCAATCACATACCCTCTACGTATAGCAGGGACTACTGCTCTTGCGGCAGGTTGTGCCTTACTGGCTTTGATCCTTCCGGTTCCAAAACTAGCTTGCTACCAGGTAATCTCATTGTTTTATATTTTTTTGGGCTCCGTAGGAACTTTGAATTTCATGCTTTAAATAATACTTTATAATATATCCAATTGAATTGTTTCTGGGTAATTTTTGATCTTTTACATAATACTTCATAATAAAAAACAATTTAGCTACTAAATAAGTAATCCCATTGATCTCTGTAAATCACAGAGATTTTAATGAAATAAATCATTATGACGGGATCAAAATAAGAGATCGTAGTAGTATTTGAACTTTTCTTGAACCTGGTAAAAAGTTTGCTTCTATCAGTCTCAAAGGTTTTTCTGTAAACATGAAAATTTGAATTCTAAATATGTTGATTAAATGACTAAAAATTTGAATATGACCTCGGTTCTTCAGTTTCAAGAGAAAAGCAAGCTGTCTGCTCGCATAACCTCAGAGGTCTTCAGACTTTTGGCTGAAGCCTTCAATGCAGATGAATACGAGGATGCTAATTCATTATGCTTCCAAGCTAAGTCCTTGTCCACAGCTGTAGGCATTATTCTTAAGCAAGTGGAAGACAACCAGGTCGAAATTCCTATTATATTGACATACATACCTTTCTACCATATGTTCCTAGTTAAATTGCAGCAGTAAACTCTAATCTTTTGTTAGCGTGCAACAGGTAGATTTAAAGTGGGAGCTGCCAGCAATAGGATGTTTGCCATCGGTTAGACTTTTCAGTAAAGAATATGGTAAACTGAAGCAATCTCTTGCAGGCATGGAAATGGCCCTGAAATTTTCACCCCCCTCTCAAATCGGAGACACAACACATGGCACGATTTGAGTTTAAATTTGAGTTCAACAAGATTAATTTCAATTTGAGTTCGAATTTTCTGATCAGGTTCGTATGAGGTTCGACTATTTTTCAAAATATATCTATCTGTAACACTGAACCTCGGAAGGGAATTCAAACATATGCAGCAAATTAGTGAAAAAATTATAGAGAACTTCTATGATTCTTATAATATAAAGAGACAAATCTGTATATTAATGTAATGTTTTATGCAGCAAGAAACAGAACTCTGAACTCTGTAAAGCGATTTTGCTCTGATCTTAGAAATTAGAGATATCTAAATTAAAAGTTTCAGAAACCATAGTACCTTGATCCGTAAAGCGATTTTGCTCTGATGTTAGAAATTAGAGATATCTAAATTAAAATTTTCAGAAATCATAGTACCTTGATCCGTAAAGCGATTTTGTTCTGATGTTAGAAATTAGAGATATCTAAATTAAAAGTTTCAGAAATCATAGTACCTTGATTCGCTTGTAGCAGAGAGTGTCGAGCTGCTAATTCTCCTGAGTAAGTTCAGAGCAGAGAGTGTGGCAGCCTACCTTCTATGCTTGCTCCTTATTCCTTGTCTCTGTAATTTCGCAGGGGTTAATTCATTCAGCTCATCCAGATTTTGCTTTGACAAAAATGCATAGGTAGGAGGGATTACGAACTACACAGGTAGGAGGGATTACGAACTGGGAGTACGTGTTGTGTGCAAGTGTTGGCAGGGGAGGGGCTGAGTTGCAGGTGGCGAGGTGGCCTTTAAAAAGGCTTAAAGAATATGCCATCACATTACATATATACCAAATATTTTAATGCACCACACGACCTTCTTAAAAAGGGCTCAAGGCATATTTCAACGCACACGACTCATTAAAAAAAAGGCTTCAACATATAACAAAAGGAATTCAACACAAAAAATTGTATGGTTATCCCTTTAATGTATATGAACCACTTAACACACAAGAGATGCACACATTCAACGCACCAACCATAAAAAAATAACTCATCCATAAACAATGCACACAACCATTAAAAAAAACTCATCTATAAACCAGCTAAGCTAAGCTACTACACCTCTATATCCTTTTCAATTTCTGATCAGGTTCGTATGAGGTTCGACTATTTTTCAAAATATATCTATCTGTAACACTGAACCTCGGAAGGGAATTCAAACATATGCAGCAAATTAGTGAAAAAATTATAGAGAACTTCTATGATTCTTATAATATAAAGAGACAAATCTATATATTAATGTAATGTTTTATGCAGCAAGAAACAGAACTCTGAACTCTGTAAAGCGATTTTGCTCTGATGTTAGAAATTAGAGATATCTAAATTAAAAGTTTCAGAAACCATAGTACCTTGATCCGTAAAGCGATTTTGCACTGATGTTAGAAATTAGAGATATCTAAATTAAAAGTTTCAGAAATCATAGTACCTTGATCCGTAAAGCGATTTTGCTCTGATGTTAGAAATTAGAGATATCTAAATTAAAAGTTTCAGAAATCATAGTACCTTGATTCGCTTGTAGCAGAGAGTGTCGAGCTGCTAATTCTCTTGAGTAAGTTCAGAGCAGAGAGTGTGGCAGCCTACCTTCTATGCTTGTTCCTTATTCCTTGTGTCTGTAATTTCGTAGGGGTTAATTCATTCAGCTCATCCAGATTTTGCTTTGACAAAAATGCATAGGTAGGAGGGATTACGAACTGCACAGGTAGGATGGATTACGAACTGGGAGTACGTGTTGTGTGCAAGTGTTGGCAGGGGAGGGGCTGAGTTGCAGGTGGCGAGGTGGCCTTTAAAAAGGCTTAAAGAATATGCCATCGCATTACATATATACCAAATATTTTAATGCACCACACGACCTTCTTAAAAAGGGCTCAACGCATATTTCAACGCACACGACTCATTAAAAAAAAGGCTTCAACATATAATAAAAGGAATTCAACACAAAAAATTGTATGGTTATCCCTTTAATGTATATGAACCACTTAACACACAAGATATGCACACATTCAACGCACCAACCATAAAAAAATAACTCATCCATAAACAATGCACACAACCATTAAAAAAAACTCATCTATAAACCAGCTAAGCTAAGCTACTACACCTCTATATCCTTTTCATATTGGCAAAATTTATTTTTCAATCTAATTAACTGCAATTAATTTCTACGATAGATCTAAAATAGATGTCAACCACCGTTGTTAATTACAATTTTGTATTGTTCTTGTGGCACACCCCGGCAGGGACTACCGCCACGGCAGTGGCTCCCTTGTTTTACAATGATTTCTTTTAGTACGTTAGTTATTATGGTTGTCATATCATTGATGTTCTGATGCTGCAAGTTGTACATTTTATTAATAAAACATGGTATAGACTAATTAATTAGTTGAGGCTCCACATGCTCATAACTCATAAGATTTTATACTATCAGAAGTTAATTTGAATATTTTTATTAAAATGATTTAAATGCATGAGCATGTGAGGTAATGCATGGCTACTGCATAGAATATTTTCCTTTGATTTACACTTCGATTAAAAAATTTATATTATTTTTTAATATTGTTTTATTTAGTTTTACCCTTATTTTATTAATGTGATTAACTATAGTATTTTAAAAAAGTGAGAATATGCCATTCCAACTTGCACCACATTTATATTTTCAAGTAGACCAACTAATATATTTCAAATGTAAATGAAAATATAATTATATATTCAATGCAACATTAACTACATATTTTCCAGAGGTCGAGTTTAGAGCAGCGAAACGATAGAGGTTTACGGCTTGTGTCAAGCCTACAACGACAGACCTACACAGACCACGACGACTCTCTCACAGCTCTCCAACAATACGAACAACAACAAACTACAAGGAATAATGCACAAATCATGGACATCCTCCAGGGGGTGGATACGATGCCTCCGCCCAATGATCCAGAAAACATTCAGATGCACACAGAAGATACCAGGAAAAAGGCCCAGGAAGAAACAGGAAGGGTGCCTGGTATACAAAAAGACAATATGTACAGAAATGCGGCTCCTAAAGCAACATCAGCTACCTGTAAACTTTTTTTAATTGAAAGACCTAAGATTGATCTCCCAAGTCAAAGAATCAACACCCAAATTCAGTACATGAGGGATCATGCCTTAATAGGGAAATTTATAGGCTTCTAGCCTATAGAGAAAGCTTTGCATGGATGGATCGCAGCCAAATGGAAACCAAAAGGACACATTACTATGCAGTTGGGACCTAAGGGCTTCTTTATGACAACCTTCAACTGTACAGAAGATCGAAACAAAGTCCTCAATGGAGGACCATACTTCTTTAATGCAGCTGGTCTTTATCTGAGAGATTGGATTGAAAGATTCAACCTGGACAAAGAAGATCTAAGCTGGGCACCAGTATGGATCCATCTCTATTCCGTTCCATTGGAGTACTGGGATGAAGATTCACTACAAGATATTGGAAATGGACTAGGGGAATTTATTAAAATTTCGGAAGAGAGAAAACTCGGAAGATACACTTCCTATGCCCGTATTTGCGTTTATATACATCTAAGTAAAGCTCTTCCGGATGCAGTAAGTTTATATCATGATGATTTTGAATGGATTTAGTCAATAGATTATTAACATGTCCCATTTCGATGCAGAAAATGTCATGCCCTTGGCCATCTCTTTCGTGACTGCCCATCCAATCTGAAAACCTCGGCCTCTACCTCCTAAAACAAACCTGACTTTGACAGATTTACCAAGGTCAACAACCACAAAAAGAACCACAAAAAACCTGCTTCAAACCGTAAAAACCCTTCCACCAATACTTTAGTGCCATCCACCAGCGATAGCTTTGGGATCTTAGCCCATCCGGATTTGAATGACAATGAGAATCCTTCACACTCTAAGGAGACGCCCATGATGTCATCACAATTTATTCCCACTGGCTCAAAGCAAACCCAGAAGCATAAGCAATCCATAGATCTCACCACCTCCTCACCCAGTATGACACCAATATGGAAATCTCAGGGCATGGATGTAGACAATGTGCAGCAAGAAACCACAGCTGCAACAGAAACAACAGAGGAAAAGAGTGAAGCCCTGCACATGGAAGAGGAGCCTGAAAGTATAAATATTGGAGATCTAGATATATTTGGATTAGAACAAGCTTGCAGGAAAAAAGAACATGACAAGATCCCAGAAAGACAGCTGGAAAAATTGGAAGTCATCCTTTCGAGAGCACAACAGCAAGGAACCCTAGGCATTCAGCCTCGAAGTGAATGGGATGGCAAAAACATTCCTAAAAATAATAAAAAAAGAGGAAGGAAAACATATCTTCAAAGAACCGTCTACATTGGGGAAATGTTGGTGGAATCGGGAAGATATTCCAAGCTTACAAAGTATTACAATCCCCTTCCCAATAATGAATCGTGAAGCTCACTTCATGGAATATCAGAGGGCTAAATAGCTAGGGGAAACATAGAATGATAAAAAACATGATTCAGCAGGAGAAACCCCAAGTCTTCTTCATGCAAGAAACTAAATTTAACTCTACAACACTGGGTCAAACCCTTGCAAAAGCATGGCCAGGCAGTCAAGCAGTAGCAGTTGATGCCTTAGGAGCTTCAGGAGGTCTAGCAATAGTATGGGATGAACGATATATCATGCTTACTAACATTCATGCGAGTAAGAACTTCATTCAAGCCATCTTTTATATTACAGGGACAAATGTGCATGGTCACCTAACTAATGTCTACTTCCCCCAGGAGGTAATGCATAAGATAAACATTTTGAATACTTTATCTTTGATGAACTCCAATAGAACACATCCACTCTGGATCTCCGGAGGAGACTTCAATATGATTATTAAGCTGGAAGAAAAAAGAGGAGGCAACATCAAAATGGAAAATGAAAGCATTCCTCTAAAAATTTTCATTCAAAACAACTGGCTCATAGATATGTCGTTCAACAATGGAATCTATACATGGAATAATAAACAAGCAGACACACATCAAATTGCCTCTTGATTGGATAGATTTTTGCTTTCCATTAATGCAATCCATCTTGGAGGAGACTTCTCGGTCTCGATCTTACCTCTCATAGGCCCAAATCACTGGCTAATATCGCTCCAATGGCAATGACTGGGAAACACTACACGACAGCCTTTTTGCTTTGAAGCGTTATGGTTGACACATCTAGACTTCAACAATTTGATAAATGCGGTTTGGAAAAGTTTCAAACCCCAAGATGGCTCAAAAATGTATTAATTCCAACAAAAACTCAAAAATATTAAAAGAATATCAAGCAATGGAATCAACTTACCTGTGGAAATATCTTCCAAGCAGTGAATTCTCTAGCACAAGAAATGAAAAGATTATAGCAGATGATCATCACAGAGGGAAGATCCGAAGCACTCTCAGAGAAGGGAAAACACCTTCAGACACAAATAGCAAAAAGAGAAAATCAAGAAGAAATACTTTGGAAACAAAAATCAAGAGTTAGATTGCTTAAGGAGGGAGAAATAAATACATTTTTTTTTATCACACCACTATCCAGAGAACAATGCACAACAACATCACTCACATCCAGAATCGACAAGGAGAATGATTGGAAAAACATGAGGATGTAGAACAAGAGCTTCTTACTTATTTCAAGTAGGTACACGAAGAACCTCAAGTTGATAGACAACCAACCATAGAGAATATTACCAAGAATATCCCAAAAATCATAACAGAGGAACACAATCAGTGCCTCCTCTCGCTAATATCTTTATAGGAAGTAGAGAATGCAATGTGACATCTGAAAGAAGGCGCCTGGCCCTGATGGTTTTACATCCAATTTCTTCCACAACTTCTGGGATCTAATTAAAGAGGAGTTCTCGCAGGTTGTTGAGGAATCCATGACTAATAGATGGATGCTTCCCTTTATGAACATGACCTTCATTGCCATCATCCCCAAGGAAGCGCAATCTCAGACTCCTAACAAATTCAGGCCTATCTCACTCTGTAATGCTATTTACAACATCATTTCCAAATTTATTGTTGCCTCTCGACTCAAGCCACTGCTACCATTACTTATATTGCCAGAGTAATCGGGATACGTGGAAGGTCAGCAAATCACGGATGGCATCATTCTCACCCACGAGATTATTCACTCCAAGAAGTTCAAAAAAGCAGGTATGCTTCTAAAAATTGATCAAAAAAGCAGGTAACTTCCACCTTCTTCTCCATTCTATTCAATGGAATCCCTTCCACCCCCTTCCATCCTCCTAGAGGAATCCGACAAGGCGATCCACTATCCCCTTTTCTCTCTGTTTTAATGGTGGAAGGGCTTGGAAAAAGTATTAGAGAAGCTCTTCACTCCCAGCAGCTAAGAGGCCTCTCCTTTCCCAACACCCCTGCTTTTTCCCACCAACAATTCGTGGATGATAACACGCTGTTTGGCCATCCTTTAGTTCAGGAAGCTCTTAAATTAAAATCCCTTTTGATTGAGTTCTCAGATGCCTCTAGTACCAGCATTAATAAAGCTAAATCCCAAATCTTTTTCTTCCACACCCCTGCTAGCACTCAATCTTCCATAGCTAGTATCCTTGGATTCACGATAGCCACTCTCCCCTCTAAATATATGGGAACTCCTATGATTGATTCTACTTTAAAGCACTCGTCTTGGCAACTGCTCTTGGAAAAATTGGAAGCTCATATCTCCTCTTGGACTTATAGAGCCCTTAATATGGCCAGCCATCTAGTCTAAATCAAAGTTTTCTTTCAATCTATGCCTCTTTATCTTTTTTTAGTTCTGGCAATGCCAAAATGGGTACTCAAGAAATCAAACATCTTCAGAGAACCTTTATGTGGGGAAATTCGGGACAAAATAGAAAATGGGCACAAGTGAAATGGGCCATAGTTTGCCTTCCAAAAATCTTAGGAGGCACTAGGCTTCGTGATCCTCAACACAGTAATGCTGTCATGGGGGCACGCATTTGGTGGAAATGGATATCGGCACCGTATACTCCTTGGGCTATCCTTTGGACATCAAAATATGCCAACAACCGACTAGTAGATGATTTAATCTGACTCTTAGAAGTAGGTTCAGGATCCTTGATCTGGAGTGTGGCTAAACAACACAAAGATATTATCCAACAACACAGCTTTTGGGAAGTCAGGGATGGTAATAATGCAAGGTTTTGGGATGACTCTTGGCAGCAAAGACCCAAGCTGAGGGACCTGATGAAACCCCACCAAATACCGAATTTGGAAGAGGAACCGATGGACAAGGTCAGCCAGCAATGAATGCCCGCTCCCACACAAGGATATAGACAATGGATAAGCTCAGACCACATCATTGGGCAAGGCACAGAGTCCATTTAGAAAAATTTGGAGGCAAAACTTTTTAATAGGAAAATATGCTTTTCCAATAAGAAGGATATAGTAAGTTGGGGTTATGAGGCAATAGGAACCTTCATCACACACGAGGCATACAATATAATTATAAGGAATCACACAGTCAAGGATCCTCTTTGGAACAAATTTTTCGCCCCCAACATTTGGCCAAAAGTATCCACTTTCCTATGGTTACTATGTCAAAACAAAATTCTTACTTGGGACAATTTACGGAAAATAAGCTTTCATGGGTGCTCCATTTTCCCCAACTATAAACAAGAGGAGGAAACCACTCTGCATCTCATGAACTCCTACCCATTGGCAAACAGACTCTGGGAAAAAGCAAGCTTCAGATGCCAAAAAGATGGAAGAATTAAAGAGGATATCACCAACACTGTACGCAACTGGGCAATCAATCCATATAAGAGAAAACTCTTAAACTCTTTATGGAAACTTATCCTAGGTCTTCTCATGTGGACAATATGGAAAGAAAGAAACCGTCGCATCTTCAAAGACCAATCCACAACTTTAGAAGTCCTATGGAACAATGTTTTCCAAAACCTTCAGGAAACTTTAATGCTCCAAACCTGGTATGAAGAAGACTTTCCTTCCATTCCACAGGAACATAATATATGGGCAAACTGGAATCTTCAGTGGAACCAGGCACAGGAAAACCATAGTAAACTCTCTTCACACAACAAGATACCAAACAAATGGCTTCCTCCGTGCCATCATATGATATAACTCAACTTCGATGGAGCTTCCAAAGGTAATCCGGGAAAAGCAGGATATGGTGGAGTATTTAGGGATCATAAAGGAAAACCTCTTCTAACCTTCGTAGGCTCAATTGGCTAGGATACGAATAACTCGGTTGAATTAGAAGGGTTATGGGAGGGGCTTCTCCTTTCTCAACTTCATGTTTTCTTCCCACTTTTAATTGAAGGCGATTCTCAGATTCTCATTAACATGGTTAATTAGATTCTACAGGGGACACCGTCATATAAAGTGGTCAGTAGCTAGAGATTGGCAGAAAGATTAGAGCTCATCGAACAATGGCTCTCTGCCCACAGAGCAGTCACCTTCAAACACATCCGCAGACATGGAAACAAAGTGGTTGATCTCTTATCTATCATAGGAGTGGATAGTGGCCGGACTCTACATGCAGGCTCGCTTAACACTATTTCCATTGCACCCCAACTAAAGGATTACAATTAATTGGTGCAAAGTGAATTGGTACAGAGTGAAGAAGCACACCTAGATGCGGGTGATAACAATGGAATTAATGGTGATTAGATGGAAGGGCGGTAGGAGGCCTGGCCACATGGCCGCCCGCGTCCCCTCCCTATCCAGAATGAAGGGAATTCATGGCGCCTTGCAGGAGCCATTAATTGGGTGCTCCAGTCGAGAATTCTCTATCAAGCTCATGGCAATGGCCTCCACAAACCATAATGCAGTCTTTCCTCCTCTACTCAACAACATTTTCCCTCCTCAGGCAGTAAAGCCTTGCTCCTGCACCGTCACTCGAAGCTGTTGTTGGCTACTTAGTTGCATGGACGTGGGAAAT
>APFE031248816.1:70832-92073 GCA_000404065.3 Pinus taeda
GTAAAGCATTTCCACTCGCCTGCCACGTTTCTTTGTGCATGTCTTACACACGTATCCTTCTACTGCGAACACTTTGAACTCGGTGGATGTTTCTGTTCGGTAGTGCCCCATACATACATGGATATTTTTTCAAGTGGCTAAAACAAACTTCCTGCTATGCCGCTCTGAGATTTTATAGATGTTAGTATTATGCTTCTTCACCTGTACTACACTGTTTCAATTCACTGTTTCAATTCCTGAGTATATGAATAGCTAAAAATCCATGGAAGGACAATCTAGGTTTCACATGGGCATGGGGCCTGCTCTGTTCAGGGCCGTCGTATTGCTTTCTGTGTCCGGCACAGTATATGTAAGTGGAAGGTCCGGCACAGTATATGTAAGTGGAAGCAAAGTAGGGCGTGATTCATGGGCTTGTTTGGCCGCAACCATTACAGCTCCTGGTACGGTTTTCCACTGCTATTTTCCTCTTTTTGGCAAAAAAAATTATAGGTTTTCTAAATGCGTTTTGCGCTTGCATGATGTTGCACATTAAAAACATTTTAATGTGTCTAGAATTTATGTTCTGATGCTTTGTTAAATTTTTAATGTGTCTAGAATTTATGTTCTGATGCTTTGATTTATCAGGTTACATAAATTTAATGGTAACTTTTATGTTGTTCGAACTCACAAATTGTGATAACTAAGGGAGATTTTGTTCAAAAAGAGCGTTTCAGAAAGATATTTTGAATTTACAGTGCATTTCCTTACAACTCTTGATTTTGTTCAAGAAGATCTTGTCTGAAAAGACCTTTCTTATGACATCATACCGTTATAATTTACAGAATTTCTGGAAAGCTATTTTGAATTTACAGAGCATTTCGTTATAATTTAATGTCTTTGTGCAATACTCCAGATGCAACAAGCGATAATTTAAGATTTTGTTCGAGAAGACAATTTCTTGAAAGATATTTTGACTTTAATTTAATGCCTTTCCTTTGATAATATTCCAGATGCAACATAAATAGAAGCGAGTTTAAATATGAAAATCTTGTAAGTTTAGAGTCAGATTAATTCACTTATAAAGCCTCGAATATCTTATATCTTACGACAAACATTTAAATTTCCAGAATACGCTGAGAGAAAAAGCCCAAGGAATTTAGTTAGTTATTATCGGTGCTCATCTTTTCAAGAATTCGTTTGTTTTCAATTCTGCTTGCAATAATAGGCGCAAAGTTGGATTTAAGGAAAATCTTGTTGAGTGTTTACACCAGCGTGTCACTTAGTAGTTTATTTATGATTTCTGATAAGTGGTCTGGGTTCAAGCTTGGCCTATTAATGGTGAATTTTACTCTGGGACAACAACTGCGTATAAGTCTAATGAATTAGAGTACGACAAGGCAAGGAAAGACGAGAAGCATCACAAGCGTATGGAGCATTTGGGAGAAATGGGAGCAGTCGCTGCTGGAGCATTTGCAATGGTACTCTATATATCTTTTATTCATTAAATCTAAATTCTCTGATCCATAGATCGAGTAAAGTATATTTTTGTTCTCCTAGATGTTAATCCTATCAGAATCAGATGAGATGAACTCATGGAATGTATTTTTAGTATTGTTTCTTGTATTTTGAAGTCAGCTGATTAATTACAATAGACCCAAAAAATTATAGAGAACTTCTATGATTGTTATAATATAAAGAGACAAATCTGTATATTAATGTAATGTTTTATGCAGCAAGAAACAAAACTCTGAACTCTGTAAAGCGATTTTGCTCTGATGTTAGAAATTAGAGATATCTAAATTAAAAGTTTCAGAAACCATAGTACCTTGATCCGTAAAGCGATTTTGCTCTGATGTTAGAAATTAGAGATATCTAAATTAAAAGTTTCAGAAATCATAGTACCTTGATCCATAAAGCGATTTTGCTCTGATGTTAGAAATTAGAGATATCTAAATTAAAAGTTTCAGAAATCATAGTACCTTGATTCGCTTGTAGCAGAGAGTGTCGAGCTGCTAATTCTCCTGAGTAAGTTCAGAGCAGAGAGTGTGGCAGCCTACCTTCTATGCTTGTTCCTTATTCCTTGTCTCTGTAATTTCGCAGGGGTTAATTCATTCAGCTCATCCAGATTTTGCTTTGACAAAAATGCATAGGTAGGAGGGATTACGAACTGCACAGGTAGGAGGGATTACGAACTGGGAGTACGTGTTGTGTGCAAGTGTTGGCAGGGGAGGGGCTGAGTTGCAAGTGGCGAGGTGGCCTTTAAAAAGGCTTAAAGAATATGCCATCACATTACATATATACCAAATATTTTAATGCACCACACGACCTTCTTAAAAAGGGCTCAACACATATTTCAACGCACACGACTCATTAAAAAAAAGGCTTCAACATATAACAAAAGGAATTCAACACAAAAAATTGTATGGTTATCCCTTTAATGTATATGAACCACTTAACACACAAGAGATGCACACATTCAACGCACCAACCATAAAAAAATAACTCATCCATAAACAATGCACACAACCATTAAAAAAAACTCATCTATAAACCAGCTAAGCTAAGCTACTACACCTCTATATCCTTTTCATATTGGCAAAATTTATTTTTCAATCTAATTAACTGCAATTAATTTCTACGATAGATCTAAAATAGATGTCAACCACCGTTGTTAATTACAATTTTGTATTGTTCTTGTGGCACACCCCGGCAGGGACTACCGCCACGGCAGTGGCTCCCTTGTTTTACAATGATTTCTTTTAGTACGTTAGTTATTATGGTTGTCATATCATTGATGTTCTGATGCTGCAAGTTGTACATTTTATTAATAAAACATGGTATAGACTAATTAATTAGTTGAGGCTCCACATGCTCATAACTCATAAGATTTTATACTATCAGAAGTTAATTTGAATATTTTTATTAAAATGATTTAAATGCATGAGCATGTGAGGTAATGCATGGCTACTGCATAGAATATTTTCCTTTGATTTACACTTCGATTAAAAAATTTATATTATTTTTTAATATTGTTTTATTTAGTTTTACCCTTATTTTATTAATGTGATTAACTATAGTATTTTAAAAAAGTGAGAATATGCCATTCCAACTTGCACCACATTTATATTTTCAAGTAGACCAACTAATATATTTCAAATGTAAATGAAAATATAATTATATATTCAATGCAACATTAACTACATATTTTCCAGAGGTCGAGTTTAGAGCAGCGAAACGATAGAGGTTTACGGCTTGTGTCAAGCCTACAACGACAGACCTACACAGACCACGACGACTCTCTCACAGCTCTCCAACAATACGAACAACAACAAACTACAAGGAATAATGCACAAATCATGGACATCCTCCAGGGGGTGGATACGATGCCTCCGCCCAATGATCCAGAAAACATTCAGATGCACACAGAAGATACCAGGAAAAAGGCCCAGGAAGAAACAGGAAGGGTGCCTGGTATACAAAAAGACAATATGTACAGAAATGCGGCTCCTAAAGCAACATCAGCTACCTGTAAACTTTTTTTAATTGAAAGACCTAAGATTGATCTCCCAAGTCAAAGAATCAACACCCAAATTCAGTACATGAGGGATCATGCCTTAATAGGGAAATTTATAGGCTTCTAGCCTATAGAGAAAGCTTTGCATGGATGGATCGCAGCCAAATGGAAACCAAAAGGACACATTACTATGCAGTTGGGACCTAAGGGCTTCTTTATGACAACCTTCAACTGTACAGAAGATCGAAACAAAGTCCTCAATGGAGGACCATACTTCTTTAATGCAGCTGGTCTTTATCTGAGAGATTGGATTGAAAGATTCAACCTGGACAAAGAAGATCTAAGCTGGGCACCAGTATGGATCCATCTCTATTCCGTTCCATTGGAGTACTGGGATGAAGATTCACTACAAGATATTGGAAATGGACTAGGGGAATTTATTAAAATTTCGGAAGAGAGAAAACTCGGAAGATACACTTCCTATGCCCGTATTTGCGTTTATATACATCTAAGTAAAGCTCTTCCGGATGCAGTAAGTTTATATCATGATGATTTTGAATGGATTTAGTCAATAGATTATTAACATGTCCCATTTCGATGCAGAAAATGTCATGCCCTTGGCCATCTCTTTCGTGACTGCCCATCCAATCTGAAAACCTCGGCCTCTACCTCCTAAAACAAACCTGACTTTGACAGATTTACCAAGGTCAACAACCACAAAAAGAACCACAAAAAACCTGCTTCAAACCGTAAAAACCCTTCCACCAATACTTTAGTGCCATCCACCAGCGATAGCTTTGGGATCTTAGCCCATCCGGATTTGAATGACAATGAGAATCCTTCACACTCTAAGGAGACGCCCATGATGTCATCACAATTTATTCCCACTGGCTCAAAGCAAACCCAGAAGCATAAGCAATCCATAGATCTCACCACCTCCTCACCCAGTATGACACCAATATGGAAATCTCAGGGCATGGATGTAGACAATGTGCAGCAAGAAACCACAGCTGCAACAGAAACAACAGAGGAAAAGAGTGAAGCCCTGCACATGGAAGAGGAGCCTGAAAGTATAAATATTGGAGATCTAGATATATTTGGATTAGAACAAGCTTGCAGGAAAAAAGAACATGACAAGATCCCAGAAAGACAGCTGGAAAAATTGGAAGTCATCCTTTCGAGAGCACAACAGCAAGGAACCCTAGGCATTCAGCCTCGAAGTGAATGGGATGGCAAAAACATTCCTAAAAATAATAAAAAAAGAGGAAGGAAAACATATCTTCAAAGAACCGTCTACATTGGGGAAATGTTGGTGGAATCGGGAAGATATTCCAAGCTTACAAAGTATTACAATCCCCTTCCCAATAATGAATCGTGAAGCTCACTTCATGGAATATCAGAGGGCTAAATAGCTAGGGGAAACATAGAATGATAAAAAACATGATTCAGCAGGAGAAACCCCAAGTCTTCTTCATGCAAGAAACTAAATTTAACTCTACAACACTGGGTCAAACCCTTGCAAAAGCATGGCCAGGCAGTCAAGCAGTAGCAGTTGATGCCTTAGGAGCTTCAGGAGGTCTAGCAATAGTATGGGATGAACGATATATCATGCTTACTAACATTCATGCGAGTAAGAACTTCATTCAAGCCATCTTTTATATTACAGGGACAAATGTGCATGGTCACCTAACTAATGTCTACTTCCCCCAGGAGGTAATGCATAAGATAAACATTTTGAATACTTTATCTTTGATGAACTCCAATAGAACACATCCACTCTGGATCTCCGGAGGAGACTTCAATATGATTATTAAGCTGGAAGAAAAAAGAGGAGGCAACATCAAAATGGAAAATGAAAGCATTCCTCTAAAAATTTTCATTCAAAACAACTGGCTCATAGATATGTCGTTCAACAATGGAATCTATACATGGAATAATAAACAAGCAGACACACATCAAATTGCCTCTTGATTGGATAGATTTTTGCTTTCCATTAATGCAATCCATCTTGGAGGAGACTTCTCGGTCTCGATCTTACCTCTCATAGGCCCAAATCACTGGCTAATATCGCTCCAATGGCAATGACTGGGAAACACTACACGACAGCCTTTTTGCTTTGAAGCGTTATGGTTGACACATCTAGACTTCAACAATTTGATAAATGCGGTTTGGAAAAGTTTCAAACCCCAAGATGGCTCAAAAATGTATTAATTCCAACAAAAACTCAAAAATATTAAAAGAATATCAAGCAATGGAATCAACTTACCTGTGGAAATATCTTCCAAGCAGTGAATTCTCTAGCACAAGAAATGAAAAGATTATAGCAGATGATCATCACAGAGGGAAGATCCGAAGCACTCTCAGAGAAGGGAAAACACCTTCAGACACAAATAGCAAAAAGAGAAAATCAAGAAGAAATACTTTGGAAACAAAAATCAAGAGTTAGATTGCTTAAGGAGGGAGAAATAAATACATTTTTTTTTATCACACCACTATCCAGAGAACAATGCACAACAACATCACTCACATCCAGAATCGACAAGGAGAATGATTGGAAAAACATGAGGATGTAGAACAAGAGCTTCTTACTTATTTCAAGTAGGTACACGAAGAACCTCAAGTTGATAGACAACCAACCATAGAGAATATTACCAAGAATATCCCAAAAATCATAACAGAGGAACACAATCAGTGCCTCCTCTCGCTAATATCTTTATAGGAAGTAGAGAATGCAATGTGACATCTGAAAGAAGGCGCCTGGCCCTGATGGTTTTACATCCAATTTCTTCCACAACTTCTGGGATCTAATTAAAGAGGAGTTCTCGCAGGTTGTTGAGGAATCCATGACTAATAGATGGATGCTTCCCTTTATGAACATGACCTTCATTGCCATCATCCCCAAGGAAGCGCAATCTCAGACTCCTAACAAATTCAGGCCTATCTCACTCTGTAATGCTATTTACAACATCATTTCCAAATTTATTGTTGCCTCTCGACTCAAGCCACTGCTACCATTACTTATATTGCCAGAGTAATCGGGATACGTGGAAGGTCAGCAAATCACGGATGGCATCATTCTCACCCACGAGATTATTCACTCCAAGAAGTTCAAAAAAGCAGGTATGCTTCTAAAAATTGATCAAAAAAGCAGGTAACTTCCACCTTCTTCTCCATTCTATTCAATGGAATCCCTTCCACCCCCTTCCATCCTCCTAGAGGAATCCGACAAGGCGATCCACTATCCCCTTTTCTCTCTGTTTTAATGGTGGAAGGGCTTGGAAAAAGTATTAGAGAAGCTCTTCACTCCCAGCAGCTAAGAGGCCTCTCCTTTCCCAACACCCCTGCTTTTTCCCACCAACAATTCGTGGATGATAACACGCTGTTTGGCCATCCTTTAGTTCAGGAAGCTCTTAAATTAAAATCCCTTTTGATTGAGTTCTCAGATGCCTCTAGTACCAGCATTAATAAAGCTAAATCCCAAATCTTTTTCTTCCACACCCCTGCTAGCACTCAATCTTCCATAGCTAGTATCCTTGGATTCACGATAGCCACTCTCCCCTCTAAATATATGGGAACTCCTATGATTGATTCTACTTTAAAGCACTCGTCTTGGCAACTGCTCTTGGAAAAATTGGAAGCTCATATCTCCTCTTGGACTTATAGAGCCCTTAATATGGCCAGCCATCTAGTCTAAATCAAAGTTTTCTTTCAATCTATGCCTCTTTATCTTTTTTTAGTTCTGGCAATGCCAAAATGGGTACTCAAGAAATCAAACATCTTCAGAGAACCTTTATGTGGGGAAATTCGGGACAAAATAGAAAATGGGCACAAGTGAAATGGGCCATAGTTTGCCTTCCAAAAATCTTAGGAGGCACTAGGCTTCGTGATCCTCAACACAGTAATGCTGTCATGGGGGCACGCATTTGGTGGAAATGGATATCGGCACCGTATACTCCTTGGGCTATCCTTTGGACATCAAAATATGCCAACAACCGACTAGTAGATGATTTAATCTGACTCTTAGAAGTAGGTTCAGGATCCTTGATCTGGAGTGTGGCTAAACAACACAAAGATATTATCCAACAACACAGCTTTTGGGAAGTCAGGGATGGTAATAATGCAAGGTTTTGGGATGACTCTTGGCAGCAAAGACCCAAGCTGAGGGACCTGATGAAACCCCACCAAATACCGAATTTGGAAGAGGAACCGATGGACAAGGTCAGCCAGCAATGAATGCCCGCTCCCACACAAGGATATAGACAATGGATAAGCTCAGACCACATCATTGGGCAAGGCACAGAGTCCATTTAGAAAAATTTGGAGGCAAAACTTTTTAATAGGAAAATATGCTTTTCCAATAAGAAGGATATAGTAAGTTGGGGTTATGAGGCAATAGGAACCTTCATCACACACGAGGCATACAATATAATTATAAGGAATCACACAGTCAAGGATCCTCTTTGGAACAAATTTTTCGCCCCCAACATTTGGCCAAAAGTATCCACTTTCCTATGGTTACTATGTCAAAACAAAATTCTTACTTGGGACAATTTACGGAAAATAAGCTTTCATGGGTGCTCCATTTTCCCCAACTATAAACAAGAGGAGGAAACCACTCTGCATCTCATGAACTCCTACCCATTGGCAAACAGACTCTGGGAAAAAGCAAGCTTCAGATGCCAAAAAGATGGAAGAATTAAAGAGGATATCACCAACACTGTACGCAACTGGGCAATCAATCCATATAAGAGAAAACTCTTAAACTCTTTATGGAAACTTATCCTAGGTCTTCTCATGTGGACAATATGGAAAGAAAGAAACCGTCGCATCTTCAAAGACCAATCCACAACTTTAGAAGTCCTATGGAACAATGTTTTCCAAAACCTTCAGGAAACTTTAATGCTCCAAACCTGGTATGAAGAAGACTTTCCTTCCATTCCACAGGAACATAATATATGGGCAAACTGGAATCTTCAGTGGAACCAGGCACAGGAAAACCATAGTAAACTCTCTTCACACAACAAGATACCAAACAAATGGCTTCCTCCGTGCCATCATATGATATAACTCAACTTCGATGGAGCTTCCAAAGGTAATCCGGGAAAAGCAGGATATGGTGGAGTATTTAGGGATCATAAAGGAAAACCTCTTCTAACCTTCGTAGGCTCAATTGGCTAGGATACGAATAACTCGGTTGAATTAGAAGGGTTATGGGAGGGGCTTCTCCTTTCTCAACTTCATGTTTTCTTCCCACTTTTAATTGAAGGCGATTCTCAGATTCTCATTAACATGGTTAATTAGATTCTACAGGGGACACCGTCATATAAAGTGGTCAGTAGCTAGAGATTGGCAGAAAGATTAGAGCTCATCGAACAATGGCTCTCTGCCCACAGAGCAGTCACCTTCAAACACATCCGCAGACATGGAAACAAAGTGGTTGATCTCTTATCTATCATAGGAGTGGATAGTGGCCGGACTCTACATGCAGGCTCGCTTAACACTATTTCCATTGCACCCCAACTAAAGGATTACAATTAATTGGTGCAAAGTGAATTGGTACAGAGTGAAGAAGCACACCTAGATGCGGGTGATAACAATGGAATTAATGGTGATTAGATGGAAGGGCGGTAGGAGGCCTGGCCACATGGCCGCCCGCGTCCCCTCCCTATCCAGAATGAAGGGAATTCATGGCGCCTTGCAGGAGCCATTAATTGGGTGCTCCAGTCGAGAATTCTCTATCAAGCTCATGGCAATGGCCTCCACAAACCATAATGCAGTCTTTCCTCCTCTACTCAACAACATTTTCCCTCCTCAGGCAGTAAAGCCTTGCTCCTGCACCGTCACTCGAAGCTGTTGTTGGCTACTTAGTTGCATGGACGTGGGAAATGGGTATCATTTATCCCAAACCATGTACTGCAATTTGATTCTAGCTCAGAATTTCTTAGCTCTCTCTCTCTACATAGCCATTCCTCTAATTTCCCCGCTTATAGCTCTGTGACGAACTCTTCCATGGCTTGCATCTGCCACAACATGCGTAGCAGAAGAGGGAGAAGTTGTGGTGGAAGCATCCGTCCTCTAGCTACACCCAACCCTCCATCTTCCTCCCCCTCCTATTCTCCTGACATTTCAAATCCATATAGCACCTTCTCGGGCCGGTATCCTGATAACTGCAGTGCAGAGGATAGGCTCAGCTTCAGGGTACTCGTAGGATGGACACAGTTGTTCATATGCCCAATTTTCCCCTTCCCCCTCACCTCGCTCCTCACATGAATCAATTTTTCTTTCGTAGCACTCTTCACAGGCCTGTTATCACTGCCACAGTCACCATCAACTTCTTTAAGGAAACCAACCCGCAGGACGCTCTGCCAGAGAACAATGGTGAGCAACAGAGGGTTGCTCAAAGGAACAGGAGCACCCGAGACCCAGGCAAGCAGCAGTTGGTTGAGGAACTTGCCACCCCACATGGAAAGGAGCTGGTTGGTAGTCAGCCAGTTGCTGAAGGCAGAGCTGAAGACACGAAGGCAACCGGCGGCAAAGTGGGGGACACGTCCAGCCCGCATGCACCAGAAGGTAGCTTTGCTAGCACTCAACCAGCTCATGGAATTTAGTGCGGCACGTTAGCAGAGGAGGAGGTGTGGTACAAGTATGTGTGTCTTGTCGAGGAAGAGCCTGCACCAGACGACCTCCAGGAGGTCCATCACGATTGACACTTGGCAGCTAGGTGTCTCCCTTCTGCCAGCTGGCATTTTCTTATGATGATTGGATGATTTCTGTTATGTCATGTTGTGTAAAAAATTTCGTTCTCGTTGTTTTTCTTCTATGTTTGGTATTATTCGTCAAAACTGGTAACCCTTGTGTGGGTTTTTTTCCGCATTCACTGATTGGTTTCCCCATCGATGGGGTAGTCATGCTTAGTCTGTTATATTTTTTGACAAATGTTGTTCATCACTACTGAGGCCAAAGCCTTGTTGTACTTTCATTATGTTTCATATCAATTTCTATATAATGAAATTGCTTTCGAGTCAACTAATTTTTAAATAATATGTCATGCATGTTTGTTTGTGATGACGTGTGTGGGATTCATCCATCTCTGATATAGGATTCATTGTTTGCAACAGTAATGGCTACATCTATCGGATATTGAAAGGTTGTGTTTTATAGAAATGTGGGAATGGATATTTTTGAACCTGGTGGATAATTCATCAAGTGAAAAGAGGCAAAGGGTGTACAATGACTCAATTTTCATTCTTGGCTTACCGCCGTACCATTCCATGTAACATCAATGACGATTTTCTGTTATTTCAAGATTTTGTGTATGTTGACGGCAGACTTAGACATTTGCCAATGAGGTGTTGGAATACTTCTGTTGCTGCTGCTGAAGTGTCTGTGGGAGTCAGGCTTTAAAATTGATGCCCGTTTACACTTATTTTCTCCTTTTACAAGTAAAATACAGTTTATTCTCAGATAAACACGTCATTCATAACTTGTAAATTTTTTTATGAAAATGTCATAATGACAGGAATATGGAAAAATTAAGGGTTTCAAATAATAATAATAATAGTAGTAGTAGTAGTAATAATAATAATTATTATTATAATACACCAGGCTAGTAGTACCACGGCCTCACAGATGAAGAATTTGGAACACCAGATATTTGTACTCTGTATGGATTTTGATGGCCTCTAGACTATTACACAAATTATGTTGCACAATTTCCCAAAAAATTCAAAGAAAAAGTGTTTGATGTTAAGATGATTAAATTTTGTATTATACAACTCTTGGTTACATGTCACTACACAATTTATAGTCTTCTTTGCTCAGATAGATCTCCATCAAATAAAATTCTTGGGCTTCTACATTCTGGGTTAGAATAATCCTGGAACTGCCTCTTTGTCCACACATCTTAGTACAGTGCAAATTGCTCTTAACTTTTAAAGTTGTCATCAAAGTCCCATCTTTTTCCAAGGTATTTCAGTTTCCATTTTTCCATCAAACCATCAGATATTTCCTGTAGAGAATCGAAATAGACAGACTTCGTCCTGCAAGTCCATAGTGGTGCTGAGGGGAAAGTCTAGAGTGTTGCTCAGGGGAATGCGAAACTGATAGTCTGAGGCATCCACGGGATAAGAAATATCCACCCCTGCATCCGAATATAGGGTTTGGACCTCTCAGTCTGTACAAATATCGGAGGCCGTTGAAGTATCGACATATAATGGTTTTGCGCAATGCCAATATGGTTTTGTGATTTGTCCTTGGAATAGTGCAGATAATGTTTGTCAATAGCTCTCATGAGCCTCTATAACCTTACAATGCAAGAAGGTGGTGAAGCCGTATTAGGAAATTGTAGAGCTCTGTTAGAGACATTCCCTTTCTTGCCACTATTGGCCAAAGTTGAGTAATTCCCAAAATTAGTTTCTTAAAACTTTTTTTATTCCAGATTGGTTTGTCTTTCTTGTTGAAGTTCTTATTATCTAGGTCTGTGTGCTCTGATTTGCACTAAAGATGAATAAACATTGACGCTACAGGAAAACCTTCGAAAAACTTGATTATTCTATGCAGGGTTGTTGGAGGAGGATTACTCCTGTTTTCTTTATGCCTATTTATAATGCGAAAAATAATGAGATCATGATTCTACTTAAATCATTGGTGCTAAGAAAAAACGAAAGGTACTTTTTTTCCCAATGTTATTTAAATATATTTTAGTTATATCTATCTAAGATTAAGATCATAGGAACAAAAAAATTCCCTCAAAATAAATAACCTTTATACGGCTGGACTCTCATTACTCTCATCTTTGAATGAGCTAAGTTTATAGTTATTGTTTTTGAATATAATGATTAAATTCAAGTGAAATTATAAAATTCTCTTGAAATTCACCACATTTAATTACTTGAATTAATTTATTGGACCACAACATTTAATTACTTCAATTAATTTATTGGACTTTATAATTTTTGTCCATCATTTTCATTTTTGTTATAATGATTTGATGATTTGTTAGGTTGCTATTTAGAAATAATTATGAGTGATTTTCTTATTATTTTAATAGTTGAACGGTTGTAAGATAAAAAAATTGACAAATTTATTGTGCATATGTATTTGTTAAATAAAACTAAATTTGATTTTTAAAATTGCTTTATTATTATGGAGTCAATTTTTTTTTTAATTTTTGTTACTTAATCAAGGAGATTCACATCTTGAATTTTATAAATTGTAAAATTTTGAATTTAGTAGTTTGTAAAATACCTCATACTTCATTATACAACCTTTATCAATTAAAATTCCATACAAAACTAATCATAATCTTAATATTTCTCTATTTTAAAAGCTATAATTTAGAACACTATTACATATTAAAATATTGTACTTGATTTTTCAAAATTTGTGTTTGTATATGTTTTTAGGTTAGAGAATTTTTTTCCATAGAAGACATCTATAGCTTAGTGAAGGTATTAATGCTCGCAAAATGCGATGTGAGAAAATTGGAACAATAATTTCACAAGCTAGATATCTTAAACTTGCAACAATATCTACATTCACTCTATTTTGATGTGAGAAAAAATATATATATAATTTGCAAAAACTATATAAAACCAGTAAAAATAAAAATAAATGTTAAAAATCATATAAAGGTAATATAAAACTGTCATAAAAAAATTTGCTAACGGGTAAGAGGACCCGTCAAATTTAACCCCTTATCGGAGTTAGGAGTTGAAAAGACCATGGTTCTTACGACATTCATCCCCTAGGGCAAGGACTAATCTAAGGATTAAAATTTTTGAATAAGTTGATTAGCAAGGTAGGAATTTGGATTTCTCTTTACCCGTCATACAATTTTTTTTTGACGTTTTGGGTCCTTATGCTTCTCGTCAAGAAACATTATATTAAAAATTTTTCCCTTCAAGAGTGTTGTTCTCATAATAAATTAACCCTTCACTAATAAAGTTTTGATTAAAAAATTACCATTCAATAAATAATTATGTTGAAAATTTTCATATATTTATCGTAAGGAAAAAACCGAAATTTGAAAAAACTCAATTGTGGAGGTTTCAATAAAAAGTGTTGAACATTTGAAATTTGCTCATTTAAAGCATATAATCAGTCCAAGGTAAAACGCTTGATGGTTTTCCATTTCATATATTTAAATTATCATTTAAAGCCAACAATTTACATTATGCCACATGAATATTTAAATGCCTAATAAGATTAAGTTCCATGCAAATTCAGAGATAATTTATGAGGATTGTCGAAATAAAAAAATTGCTTTTTCTAGGTCACAGAGCGAGGTTTCCCATGAAAAAGGATTTGGAGATAATTTTTTTTCGAAATAAAAGAATTGCATAACTATTATGAATCCACTCATTTATAGTGTTAACAAATATTTCTGCACGAGTTGATGACATGAGGAAAGGGTTCTTCATTGCACCAAATTGTAGTTCGATGTATGTGTATTTCACTCGAATCCATTCCACACTTTAATGGTCGGAACAACTTGCTAACCACAAGTATCCAGTGTAGGAGCTCCATTGAGAATATAAAGAGGAGATTGAGTTGTGTTGCATGAACCTCAAAACCAACTCTTTTTATGTTTTGGGAGAGCTATGTTCATAGGATAAGTTTAAGGTGAGTTTACAACATGGTATTTAGTTGTCTTGCCCAAAATTAGAAGATATACTACAAGAGGACCATTGGAAAACACTTGGAAAGTAGAAAAATTATCGAAGGTTAGTAAAAAAGTTCATGGGATAAGTTTAAGGTGAGTTATGGCATGGTATTTAGCTAATTTTTTTTTTTTTAATTAGAAGATACACCAAACGAAGATGAAGATTAGTTAATATACAGATGAAGCAAAATAATTCTTTCAAAATACTATTTTGACAAGCTATAGAACACATCATTTGTCCATGTAACATGGCATGACATTTTATTAGCATTGTGTTTTGCCTTTGCTACAACCACTAAAATTGGTAGCCAAAGAGCATTGGCGTCAAGAGATAACCTTGGGCTACAAACTTCGTCATTGCACTATCTGCATTGAATCTCGTACTAAGAATAGTATACCTTATTTTTATATTCTCCTGGCATTAAGTGTTCACTGCTACTGTGTGCATCTCTGTCTAAGGGTGTTGTAAACTGCTAATTTTGGACCTCCTGTAAACCAGATCTATGCAGGGAATTAAGGGAAACATAAATCTAAAGAGGGCAGTGCGTGAAAGGTGTCTTGTTGTAACTTCCTATACACCTGTCTCTCCTACTTATCTTTTGCTATTAAAAAAGATAGAAAAGCTCGCATCTGTACGTAATTATGGAAGATACTTTATATAAGTAATTATGTATTAGTGGAGTTTTCCTCACTTATTATCATTAGCAACAATTCAATTCCGGTTCTTTTTTCCATGTCGTTCTCTCCTGTCCATTATGCAATTCACTGACTATGTTTCACTGAGCAGAATCACGGCCTTATCTTATCTCCAGAGCTTCACGCACTATTATGCACAGATTGCTTGGTGGATAGGGGTGAAAACCCTATCTTAGACTCTGGTTAAGATTTGTTAAAGACCATTAAAGGAACTTAAATTATCATGAGGATTGCGCATATCCCCTTCGTCCTTCGCACTTCCCTTGTCTCTTATGCGAAGAGCTTTTCAAGTGAAAGTCGATGAGTGAAATGAGCTCTTCTTTCACTCATATATATACGTTTCCTTCCTCATGTTAAGGGGTTGCTTATTCATGGCCGACCTCCCTTTATTACATGTAAAGCCCACGTATATCATACATGCCCCACATAATTCATGTCGGCTTTAGAATTTAGAATTTAGCATATTTTCAATTAAAAAAACTTGCCCAAAAAATACCCTGCTGTATGAAAAATAAAGGGCATAAGTTGTAACTATACCAACGCTCATTAGAATTTTAGCATATTTTCAATTAAAAAAACTTGCCCAAAAAATACCCTGTTTATATGAAAACTTGCCGCGAAGAACGTTTGGTGCGTAAAAAACGTTTTGGAAAAAGTTCCAAACTCAAAAATCCGTCTTTAACTCTTCCAGGCACGTCACTCAAAACGAGGAATGAACAAATTCCAGCCATCAATACGTGCAAAAAAGCCTTATGACGGGCCAAATGTCCCGTCAAATTCCATCCCTGTTTGATTAGTGTGAACACACTATTTTTATATTTGTGGTGTTAAAATTGTATTATAAAAATTTAAATAATTTTTTATTTACCAAATTAATAAATTTTATAGTTTAAAATGTATATTAAAATAATAAATTTAAAATTTAATTATAATTTTTTATAATAATATTAATTCCAAAATATTAAATATAAATATCTGAGTAAAAATTTTAATAAATTAATAATTATAAAAATTTAATTTTTGTTGTGTGGGGGAAAATGCTATAGATGGTGAAATGGCATAGCATATATTGGTAATAAGAAGTATGTCTCTGACATAAATATCGAGAATTGTAAAATAAAATATGTTATTAAAATATAAGATAAGTTGTGTGAAATATAAAGTTTTCAATTTAATTTAATAATATTTATTAAAATTTTAAATTACATTATTGTAAAATAAATTTTTATAAATTTGGGTTTGGAGTATGTTTTAAAAGTGTTTTTGTTTGGTTAAGAGTTTGTTGTTCTAGGACCTAAGGAAATAGGTTAATTTCTTTAGATCCAATGGTATCTAGCAGGAGTGAAAGTCTGCGCCTTACCGACCATCAGTAGGTTATTTGTACATGGTTTTCCTTTATAACAGTGGTGAGTGAATCTGCATTTGCTGTTAGTAGCTAGAGATAGTTGTCCTCAATGCTTGTTTCACAACTGAATTATAATAAATTTTATGTGAAAAAATAAAGTTCATAAATTTAAAAGTATTTAAAAGATATATTTAATAATTTAGAATTAAATTTTAATTTTGATCTCAAAATTTAAATTTAAATTTTTGGTAATATATTATTATAAAGCTTCTATATTATTTTATTTTTTCCCAATATTTAAATTATTTTTTTTTTTTTAAATAATTTTGGTATTTTTCTTAAATTTCAAATTACATCACTCTTATATATTCCAAACTATCACGGTATTAATCTGCTTCAAGGTAAACCAGTTTGCTTGATACGTAATTTAAGAGAGAATATGAAAATGAGGCAACTATATCTAACCACAACAATACCTAAACTAAAACTAGGCTATATGAAAAACAAGAAAACTACATAAAATGATATTTTGAAGTCATAGGAAGAGGGTCTTGTGTACTTTTACCATCTAGAACAAAGGACTTGGGTTCACATTGAAAATAACATCCTAGGTGAGCTAGGCAAACATCCAATATCTCCCAACAAGATCATAAAGCTCCACCTTTTAGATATAGTCAACCACTTTGAAACAAGCTCAACCATTATTAAACATCATCATTATAGTCAAACATATTGAAAAAATTCAACCATGGTTGAACATGCTCTATAATGATCAACAATGCTCAACATACTCAGTGATAGTTAAACATATTTAATCATAATCAAATTTGGTCAACCCTTATAAACCATATTCAATCTAGTCCACGCTTTTCAACCATAATCCACCATCACCAAATTTAAATCATCATATACTTTGATTTTTCTTGAAAAAAAAAACATTTCTTAACACAAAATAATGTACAATACCACCATTGTTATCATTCTTTATATTTACTAATGTGAAAGGTTAATCACATTGATTCTATTTTTTGTATGATAACACATAACATTGTTGTTAAATAACAATGTTTGTAGTCGTAAATATAAACTGCCTCTTTATTAGCCTCTGACTTTGTTTAGCGACATTCCCAATTCATCGCTAAATAAATTAGAAGCATGGGCCCTTTCAAATTTTGGCGGCATTCCCAATTCGTCGCTAAACTAAACTAATTAGAAGCATCTGCCTTTCAAATTTTGGAACCATGTGTCCTCTCAAATTTTGTATTTCGTTTCAATATTAGAAACTTCACCATAACACAATGGGACAAGAAGTGTTGCAGCCGTTGTGACACGGTTAGATAAACATCCTTTAAACGTCATTCTCTTTTCCTTTTAGTTTGGCGATCTCATGCCACTTTATCGCAAAACCATAAGTGAAGAGAACGACCAATGATTCGTTTTAAGACAAATATGTAAAAACCCCATTATACCTCTAGTTTCCACGTCAGCCCATGACAACGAAATCCTTGCACTCTATCAGAATGTCGCCATCACTCTGGTACTTGGCATTGTCGAATACTACTTATTTGAGAGCTAAATGAAGAAAATGAAGAAAACGAGCAATGATTCCTTTAAAGATAAATACATAAAAACCCCATTCTACCTCCAGTTTCCACGTCACCCCATGACAATGAAATCCTTGCACTCTACCGGAGTGTCGCCATCACTTTTCTGCCTGGCGTTGTCAACTACTACTTCATTGACAGCTAACTCCACATACACCATTGCTATTGAAGCATAATCTACTGACATATTTTCTATAAAAGGCTCCCATCCAACGTTGCATTGCCTCATATCAAATGTGGCCAGTGCAGTTTCATATGTCAAATCTTGTATCGAAGATGGATGAATCTAACATCTCCTGCGGGTCAGACGACAAGCGCTCAATCATTTGGCCCTCATGGTTTCAGAATGTCACGGGATCGAAGCCCAGGGCGGATTCCGTGAACGAGACTCTCAGAATTGGTGGCCCAAGGGCCGGAACAACGTCAGACTGGCCAGAGAATGGTCAGAATCCATGACATATGACGCCGGAAGCTGCTATAGTGCGCCAAAATGGAAACGCTTTGTTCGCAGGTTCAAGACGAATGGCAAAACCATTTGCAGCTCCAAGCCCTCGAGATTCCATTACGATCCTCTGAGCTATGGGTTCAATTTCCACAACGGGTCTCGGCAGGTTGAAGATTATTTGCTCAACGGTTTGTCATTTTTTTGGTGTCCAGCCCGAGAATCTAAAGGGACTCCATAAATGAAACTTCGAAAAATCTTTAAAATACTTACACCAGAACAATTAGGTTAAGAAATTTTAATACATGTAAATTAATGTGTATATCAATCGCATATATAATATATAATTGATATAGGTTGATAAAGTTAAGGGCATAGGTTTAATATTTATAAGCATATAATTATAATAGTATAAATTCAAAAGATTAATAAACGGTAAGTTTATAGATTAGATTATATTATTTATTTATTTATAATATAACAATATTGTTGATATATAAATAATATTATAAAAAAATTTAAGAGATTAATAAATTTAATTTTTTAATATTAAAACCCAAGGGATTATAAATTCAAGGGATATAAACCTAACATAATATTATAAATCTTAAAATAAACATTAGGAGTATAAAATTTTAGGATTACTATTATAAACTCAAGGGAATAACATTAAAACGTAGGATTAATATTAAACTCTAGGAATATAAGCCCTAAGATTAATAAACCCAATGTATTAGATTATAAACTAAAGGGATTAATATTTAACCCTACGTTTGATAATATAAACCTTAGGATTAACATTATAAACTCAAGATTAATACTATAAAATAGAGGGATTAATAAACCCAATGGATTAGATTATAAATCCATGGGACAATATTAAACCCAAGGGATTAATAAACCGACTAGATTGTTAAACCTGAGGCATTAATACTTTTTTTTGTAGGTTCGGCTGGTGAGACATGTCTAGGGGATTGAACTTCCCATCACATGCATTTACAGGGGCTTTCCAACACGATTTTTTCTAATTGTGCTATCACCCATAGACCAAGGGATTAATATTAAAAACCCAAGGGATTAATATTATAAATTCAAAGGATTAATAAACTCAAGAGATTATTGATATTATAAACTTAAGGGATTAATATTAAAAACCCAAGGGATTGTTAATATTATAAACAAGTCATTAATAAACCCAAGGGATTAATATTAAACCCTCAAATTAATATTGATAAACCCAATGGATTACCATTATAATCCCAAGGGATCAATAAACCCAAAAGATTATTAATGTTATAAACCAAAAGAATTAATAAACCCCATAAATATAAAGCCTAGGAATATAAACCTTTGGAATATTAATATTAAACATTTGGAATCTAAGCTCTAAGATTAATAATCATAATGGATCAATATTTAGACCCCTAGGGTTAATATTGAACCCTAGGAACATAAACCCTATGATTAATATTGGAAACCCTAGGATCAATATTTTAAAACCAAGTGATTAATAAACCCATTCGATTACTATTAAACCCTAAGAATATAAACTCTAAAATTAATATTACAAACCTTAAGATTGATATTATAAACCCAATGTATTAATATGATAAATCAAAGGGATTAATATTATAAACCCAATGAATTACAAATCCAACAGAATAATATTAAACCCAAGGGATTAATATTATAAACCCAAGGGATTGATAAACTGAAGGGATTAATATGAAAAATGCAAGGGATTAATATTTAAAACCCAAGGAATTAATATTATAATTTCAAGGAATTAATAATCCCTTAATATTATAAACCAAAGCGATTAATATTAAAAACTCAAGACATTAATAAACTCAAGGGATTGTTAGTGTTTTAAACTCAAGAAATTAATAAACGCAAGGGATTAATATTAAACACTAGTATTAATATTATAAACCAAAGAGATTTACAAACTTAAGAGATTAATATTATAATCCCAAGAAATTCATAAACCCAAGGGATTATTAATATTGTAAGCCTAAGAGATTAATAAATCCAAATGGTTAATATTAAAAAGCCAAGGAATCAATATTGAAGGCCCAAGAGTTTGATATTGTAAACCTTTGCGATTACTATTATAAAACACTAACATTATAAAACCCAAAATAAAATAGCTTTATATTAATATTATAAACTCTAATATTGAATGACACTATTATTAATTATAAACCAATTGTTAAACCCTTATATTATAAATCCAATATTAATAAATCTAATGTTATAAACCTTAATATCAAACAACAACTTTTTCACCAAGAGGCACATAGCCCAGTATGACCCCGATGTGTAAGTATGTCATATCTTAAAAAAACAATAAAAATATTTTTTACTAATTTCGGCCAAAACATTAACTTGAATCTTAAATTATATAAGTTTTTAATCTTATTAATGGACTAAGATTAATTATTAAAATATAACTATGTATTATTATATATAATTTGAATGGATAATAAATTATCTCACACATTTAATATTTCTTTTATCATATATGTGAATTTGAATGGATCATAGATTTATCTTTAACAAATATTTTTACCACATAAAAATTCTAAATTAGGTAAAATATTAAACATCTTTACTTAGATTTACTAAAGCTAATAAGATCTCTTAAATCAAAGGAAAAAAAGATAATTCTAACACAAAGAATCTAAAATCATGCTCCAAAATATTTTAATATTTATTTTGATTAAATATTTGTAAAATGAATCTTTACAGGGAAAAACCATATCCTATGGATAAATTAAAGTCTTTAAAGACATAAATATTTCCACACCAAAGTTCTAATATTTGAAAATATTAATTTGATGTAGTTTTATTATAAGTTTTATTATCATGCCATTAAAAACATTATTAAATCTAATGTTAATATTATTAAATTTAATAAGTTTAGATTATTGAAAGAATAACTTCAACGTAAATCACATGTAGACAGACATTTGTCGACGCTTCGAACCAACTAGTG
>APFE031248816.1:93031-142231 GCA_000404065.3 Pinus taeda
ATAAATAAAAAAAGCTCAAAAACGAGGAGGGGGCAGAAAAACTGATTAAGAAGAGAGTGCTGGAATCCAGCACTTACTGATTTTCTAGCCATCATCTCTATTGAGATTGCTCGACCTCTTCTCAATCTCAATAGCTTCCTTAAATTTACGATGATGGAATTAAGCAACTTTGGCAACAACCTTGGCCTCCTCAATACACACCTGATGCTTGGTCTTTTCCACATGCTCTGCTAAAGGTGAAGACTTGGATCTCCCATGTCTTAGGTCAACCGCATGTTCGCAGATCTTTTGATGGATGGAGCACCCAGTTTCCCCAATATAGGGGGTACCACATGAACAAGGGATCAAGTAGACACCATTCATGTCCTTGGGGTTAACAGGATCTTTCATCGATCGAAGCGAATTGCGAATGGTGTTGAGGGGCCTAAAATTTGAGGGAATATCATACCTTTTAAGAATCCGAGCAATCTTGTCTGTGGTTCCTTGGACATAGGGAAGATGGACACCTAGACGTCGCTCTTTAGGCTCTTTCCTAATTAACACATTTTTAGAGGCTTTTCGGAAAGCCTTCTGACCTAGGTGCCTACTATATCCATTCTCCACAAAGACATTAAGGAGATGGGATCTCTCCTTATCAAAGCTCTCACAATCATAGATCCTAAGGGCATGAGTTGCGAGGGTGTTAAGAACACCCATCTTTTGAGCAGGGAAATGATGAGAATTGACATGAAGATATTGTTCAGTATGTGTTTTCTTTCGGAACACAGAGTGGGATAGAAATCCATCCTTATTCTGAGATATAAGAATATCCAGGAAAGGGAGGCAACCATTGACCTCTTTCTCCATGGTGAACTTAATGGCGGAGGATCGGCTATTGAGGTGATTAAAGAATCGATCCAGCTCCTCAGGGCCATGGGGCTAGATGACATTAGTGTCATCCACATACCTTTTCCAAAGCTTAGGAAGAAGACAAGCTGAGGATAAAGCTTTGGCTTCGAAATCTTCCATAAAAAGATTCGCAACAATAGGGGAAAGAGGGGAACCCATGGCAACACCACACGTCTATTCAAAGAATTTACCCTCGAAGCAGAATACATTATTAAATTTAATATGATATTTGATTTGTTATAATATAATATATAATTATATATATTAACTCAAGATATATATATGGAGGGAAGAACAAAGACATAAAGTGATAAAGATGGAGATATAGAGGGAGTGACAAGGGAGAGATGGAGATAAAATGAAGAAGGAAGACATAGAGAGAGAGAGAGAGAGAGAGAGAGAGAGAGAAAGATAGAGAGAGGGAGTGACAAGGGAGAGATGGAGAGAGAGTTTGTATGTTTTGGGGTGAGATAGAGAGATAAAGGACATATGGAATGAAGGGGGGAGAGGAGGAGAGATAAGGAGAGAGGAAGGGAGATATTGACATAGTTGGAGGGTGAAGTGAGATAGAGAGGGGGGAGATAGATAGAGGGAGGTGAGAGAGAAAGGGAAAGAGAGGAAGGAAGAGAAAGAGAAAGTGAAGGAGAGAAGGAAAGAGGGAGGAAGAGAGACGGAGGGAAAGAGAGAGGGAGGTAAGAAGAAATACATAGAGGGAGAAAGGTGGAGAGAGAGAGAGGGAGTGATAAGGGAGATAAAGAGAGGGAGAGAGGGAGTGATAAGGGAGATAAAGAGAGGGAGAGAGGAGAGTAGTAGGGAAGAGAGATATATGGGGGAGAGAGAGAGTGAAGGGGAAGAGATAGGGAGAGGAAGAGGGATGGAGCGATCTATAGATATGGAGAAAGAGTGTGTATGTTTTGGGGGTCATATAGAGAGACAAAGGAGAGGTACAGGGAGATAGGGATATAGATGGGAGGTGGGGAGAGAGAAGAAGAAAGAGATAGGGAGAGGGAGCGAGAGATAGATAAATATGGAGAGAGACTATGCATGTGTTTGGGGGGTGAGATAGAGAGACAAATAAGGAGAGATGAAGGGAAATATAGATATAAATGGAGGAGGGAGAGAGGGAAGAATATTTGTTGTACTATATGCATTGATTTTAGTGTAGATGATGATTTCTAATCCTATTTGATTTCTTGCACTAGATGCATTGATTGAGTGTAGATGTTGATTTCTAATTATATTTGATTGCTTGCACTAGATCTGTTAATTTCAGTTTAGATGTTTATTTGTAATCCTATTTGATTGTTTGCTCTATATGCATTAATTTAAGCACAGATGGTGATTTCTAATCTTATTTGATCGCTTGTGGTAGATGCATTGATTTTAGTGTAGATGTTGATTTCTTGCACTAGATGCATTGATTTCAGTGTAGATGTTGGCTTCTAATCTTATTTGATTCCTTGCATTATATGCATAGATTTCAATGTAGATATTGTTTTCTAATCCTATTTGATTGCTTGTACTAGATGGATTAGATGTTGTTAATATCGAGGATGTAAATTATTAAAAATATTTTTTAAGATTAGATGGATGGGGGAGAGAGGGAAGACTATTTCTTGCACTAGATGCATTGATTTCAGTGTAGATGTTGATTTCTAATTATATTTGATTGATTGGGTTAGATGCATTGATTTCAACGTAGATGTGGATTTCTAATGCTATTTGATTGCTTGCACTAGATACATGGATTTCAGTGTAGATGTGGATTTCTATTCCTATTTGATTGTTTGCACTAGATGCATTGATTCCAGTGTAGATGTTGACTTCTAATCCCATTTGATTGCTTGCATTAGATGCATTGATTTCAATGTATATGTTTCTTTCTAATCCTATTTTATTGTTTGCATTGGATGCATGAGATGTTGTTAATATTGAGGCCATAGATTATTAAAAAAAATCAAGATATATTTAGTAATATATAAAGGAACATTATTAGTCAAAAGTTGAGATACCTAGAATTAAAATGAAAATATGTGCAGAATCAATCCTCATGCAAAGTGCAAATTAATCCTTGACAAGATTATCTCCCTTATTCATCACCAACTAATTACTAATAGATAATTACATATATTCAAAATATATTCAAAATTATGTATATTCAAAACTACTAATAAAGTAATTGCATACAACAATGTATTCAAAATATTTATAAGAGTAAAATGTATATTTATAAACAAAAAGAATCAAAATATTCTTGAAGGAGATGTGATAATTGTTTGAAGAAACAAGTAATGTAAATATTTTATAAATATGTCCTCTCGTTAAAAAAAAATTCAAAAATACATTATTTCTTGACATTGCAAAATAAGATATAGATAAAAAAATCATCAAAATATTCTTGAAGGAAATAAATTATTTCAAACATAAACAAAGAAACAAATTATTTCAAGAGTAACCTTGACGCAATAATTTTTTTTTTTTTGTAAATATGACTAATTCTATTATGATACAAAAAGTTACAGTGCCGGCATTACATTTGAGTTACATTTGCCACCGTAGGTCGGCAATCTGGACAAGAAGACATTGAGTCTGAGCCTATGCTTGATGAGCTATCCGTGGACCTCAGACAAGAGCTAAATAGTGTTCAAAACAGCTAAAGTTGACCCGTCCTCGCCCTGCTATCACAGAGGAGGATTTACAGACTCTGTTCTTATGCAATTTTAACTGAAGTACAGACGCTTTTTGACCATAACCATTACAAACGCTATTTAACATAACCATTACAGACTTACAGGCTGGAAGCCATGACAGCAGGAGACATAACAGGCTCGGAAGCATAAATGACGTGTACAAAAACTATCTCATACCAATGACCCTCTGTCAAACCTCTGGACGTCCACGCGGCATACTTAGGTATAGGGGCTGAGTGTCGCCTCCACTGATGGCGGGATGAAATGGCCATCCGGTTCCTCCACCACCAGGCAGCCTGAGAATTCAGAAGCGCTGGAGTCGGAATTCTGAAGTGCTGAGCCTCCACCGCTTGGGCCAGCAGTGTTCCTCGCCATTTCACTCTCGGCCTCCATAGGCTGAGATTGCTGCTCACGGGTAGACAATGGTGTACGAGGAGCTGCTGGGTTGCCCGGCCAGTCATGGTGCTCGCATTTTTCAATGCGCACCGAGACGAAATAAACGGCGTTATCCAGAATGCAAGTGTGCCTGAAACGAGTGGCGGAATGACCTCCGAACGGGCATGCCGAAGACCGCCCTCTGCCGCGCCCTCTTCCTCGTTGCTGTGGCGGGCGGGTGCCTTCTGAGGAGTCAGAGGATTGAGGTTCAGAGGCCAAAGATTTGGCTCTCGAACCCCCCCTTCTGCAGGCGCCCCTCTGTCGATCTCTCGGCATGTTGCCCACCCTACGTCGACAAAATTGCACTGGGGAAGCCACGAAAGAGAGCTAACACGATAATTCACCCAAGACTGAGTTCGGGCCAGCAAATGGGTGGTGCCAAGACAGAAAACAAGCCAGGCCCAACCAACTAACCAGGTGGAGCGTTCTAACCAGACTCTGCAAACGATTCTGGGGGCCAAAACATTCAGGGAGGCTACGTTATGGGAGTTCTGACTCACCTTGCCCCACAAATCGACCAGGCCACAATAGAATTCGACTACAATGCTCAGGACGAAGCCTGGTTGCAGAGAACCAGAGCTTCTCCCGACTGCATAATAAACCGCTCGAAGCATCGAACCAGACCCACTGCCAATTAAACCATTTGCAGCGATGGAGGGGTGGCAATTAAAGTTGGCCGGACGGCTTCGAGAGCCTTCGGCCCAGGTGTCTTGAGGCGACGGCCACTTGGCTGTAAATGCGACCGTCCTTGCCCATAAATACCTATCTAACACCCGCATCCGGGAGTAGGAACCTTGACGCAATAAATTATTAAAAATACTCTTCAAGATATATTTTGTAATATTTGGAGAAACACTATATATAATTAATTAGTTGTCAGAATTTTTGATACCTAAAATTAAATGAAATAGATGTACAATATCAATCCACGTGTAAACTATTGAAAATATTGTTGCCTTTATTCATCACCAACTAATTACTAATAAACAATTACATACACACATAAAAATATAACACAACAACTGTAACATTCACAAACATTACCATCTAAATCCAAACACATAAACATACAAACTACTCAAAATATCCAAACGCAAATGTACAAACCATTGAAGGAAAGAAACACAGACGAGGATAAAGAAGAGAATGATATGGTCATGCCAAGCAAAGAAAACATAATGTGGATTTTGAATTTTATCTCAACATATAAAGAATAATGATAATCTAAAAATGTGACATTGTTTCCCTCAACTGGAACCATCTGAGATCCATCTAACACGGATCTATCATGCATCGAGAGGGATCAAATCCCATGAGGTGAAAACCCTTTTTCATGTTTTACAGACCAAAAATAAGGTTTTCACCTTGAGGGATTTGATCCCTCTCGATGCATGATAGATTTGGTGTAAGATTGATCTAAGCTGGTGTTATGTCTTAATGTGATGTTCAATAAATTGCAATTAAATGTAACAATGAGACAATGATCAATTGTTGCATTGAGACATTGTTTATCACACTATGACATCCGATACATTTTTGTACCATTCCAATGTCACAACATTAAACCCTAACACAAAACCCCAAGATTAATATTATAAGTCCTAATATTAAACCATATTATTATAAATTATAAACTCAATATTAAACCGAAATATTATAAACCATTATGTTATAAATCCTAACATTAAACACCATTTTTTTTTATGTTTCATTATGATCACTAAATTGCAATGCAATTTAACACTGCGACAATGATATATTGTCCCATTGAGATAATGTTTGCTGTAATGTGACATGAGAAACATTTTTTAATAATATAAATCCAATGTTAAAAACTATGATATTGTTTTTATAATATTATAAACCGAATATTTAAAACCATATTCTTATAAACCTTAATATTAAACCTTAATTTTGTAATGTCACAATATGAAATTGAATAAATTGCGATGTAATGTAACAATGTAACAATTACTGATTGTCACATTGAGATAATGTTTGTCGAACTTAGATATTATAAAACCAAGGGATTAATATTAAAAATTCAAGGGATTGTTAATATTATAAACTCAAGCCATTAATAAATGCAAGGGATTATTAATTTTATAAACTCGAACCATTAACAAATGGAAGGGAGTATTAATATTATAAACTCAAGCCATTAATAAACCCAAGGGATTAATATTAAAAACCCAAGGGATTGTTAATATATTATAAACTCACGCTATTAACAAACTCAAGGGATTAATATTAAAACCTGAGGATTAATATTATAAATATTAGGAGTGATATTAAACCCTAAGACTAATATTATAAACCCTAGGGTTAATATTAAACCCTAGGAACATAAATCTATGATTAATATTAGAAAGCTTAGGATTAATATTATAAACCCAAGGGATTAATAAACCCATTGGATTAATATTAGAAACCCAAGGGAATAGTATTAAACCCAACACACTGTTAATATTATAAAATCAAGCCATGAATTAATCCAAGGCATTAATATTAAACCTTAGGATTAATATTATAAACCTTAAGATTAATATTATAAACCCTAGACTTCGTATTAAACCATTATAACATAAACCCTATGATTAATATTAGAAACCCCAAGATCAGTATTATAAACCCAAGGGAATAATAAACCAATTGGATTCATATTAAAATATGAGGGATTATACCAAATGGAATAACATTAAACCTTAGGAATATAAACCTTGGTATTTAAACCTAAAGCAACAAGGGATTAATAGTAATAATTAAAGGGATTAATAAACCCAAGGGATTGATAAACCCAAGTGATTGATATAAAAAATTCAATGCATTTATAAATTCAAGGAATTAGTATTAAAAATGAAAGGGAATAATAAACCCAAGGGATTCTTAATATTATAAACTCAATCCATTAATAAACCAAAGGGATTAATATTAAGCCCTAGTAATAATATTATAACCCCAATATGAAACCTAAATATTATAAACTCAATACTAGAAATCCTAATGTTATAAACCCTAATATTAAATCCCATATTTTTATTCCGCATTGTAATGTTCATTAAAGTGCAATGTATCGTAACACTGCGACAATGATTGATTGTCACAATGAGATGTTGGACACATTTTTGTAATAACAGAAGCCCAATATTAAATATTATTCTTGTAATAATTATAAACCCAATATTAAAAACCTTGATGTTATAACCCTAATATTAATCCCGAATTTCGTAATGTCATAATGCAACGTTGAATAAATTGCGATGTAATGTAACATTGTGACAATGATTGATTGTTGCATTGAGATGATATTTGTCACATTGAGATATTCTAAACCCAAGATCTTAATATTAAAAACCCAAGGGATTAAAAAATCAAGGGATTAATAATAAACCTCAATATTAATGTTATAAACTCTAGGAATAACATTAAACCATGGAAAAAATATTATACCCTAAGAATATAACCTTAAAATTAATATTATAAACCCAAAGGATTAATACTATAAATCAAATGGATTAATTAACCCAAGGGATTAATATTATAAAGCCAATGGATTATAAGCTCAGATGAATAATATTACATCTAAGAGCTTGATAAACCCAATGGAATATTAATATTGTAAAATCAAGTCATTTATTAATTCATGGGATTAATATTAAACCCTAGGATTAATACTATAATTCCAAGCGATTAATAAACCCAATGATGAATAAACCTAGTATTTGACCCAAGTTTTGTAATGTAACAATGCGGTGTTGAATAAATAGGAATGCAATATAACATTGTGACAATGGTTGTTACATTTATTTTCATATTGTGACAATGTTTGTCACAGTGTGTTGTTCGATACATTTTTGTACCATTCCAATGGCACAATATTAAACTCTAATATAAAACCTTAACATTATAAAATTGAATATAAAATATCCTAAGATTAAATTATAAACCCTAATATTAAATCACAATATTGAAAACTATAAATCCAATATTAACCTCTATAAACCCAATATTAATAACCCTAATTTTATTAACCCTAATATTAAACCCTAATTTTGTCATGGTGCAATGCGATGTTCAATAAATTTCAATGTAATGTAACATTGTGACAATGATTAGTTGTTGCCTTGAGACAATTTTTGTCACAATGAAATGTTCAATACATTTTTTTATCATTCCAATGTCACAACATTAAACCCCAATACAAAACTATAAGATTAATATTATAAACCCTAATATTAAGCCACATTATTATAAATTATAAACTCAATATCAAACCCTAATGTTAGAAACACAATATTAGAAACCATACTATTATAAAACCTAATATTAAAAGTCAAAATTTTTATGTTGAATTATGATGTTCATTGAATTATAATGTAATGTAACACCATGACAATGATTGATCGTAATGAGATGTTGGAGACATTTTTGTACTCATATAAATCCATTATTAAAAACCCTCATATTATTTTTGTAATAATTATAAACCCAATGTTAAAAAACTAATTTCATAATTCCTAATATTAAACCCCAATTTTGTAATGTCACAATGTTACATTGAATAAATTGCAATGTAGTGTAACATTGTGACAATGATCAATTGTCGCATTGAGATAATATAAACCTGAGGGATATTATGTATTAGGGTTTAATGTCACTACATTAAACCTAATAGAAAATCCTAACATTACAAAACAAAATATAATAATCCCTAAGATTAATATTATAAATTGTATGATTATAAACCATAAATTAAATTAAACCATTAAAATTTTGACATTAAAATTAACATGGTAATTTTTTTAAGTCAAATTTAAAATGTCATAGTCATGAGTATATTTATTAAAATTGAATTCCATGTAAATCCTCTTTCATTATCTAAGAATATTTAGTGGCTATGTTGATTGGGTTGTCGTCACTACCTTACATTTTCATCGAGAATTGAAAGGCTTCTCAGAACAATGCAATGCATATGCTTATATAAATATTGTTACTTGTTTTAATCTCCTTTATTGGAGACTAATAAGCATTACTTTTAAATGGAAAATTTTCTCATTAAATTAGGGATGCTCCAATATGCCATTTCAAATGAAATAAACTATTTAGATGAAAAGATAAAGAAAATCCAATGTTGATAATGCTTGACCATGGTCGATCTTCATTAGGCTTGGTATAACATAGTTGATAATGGATTAACATGATTAATCTTGATTTACCATTCTAATCATGTTGATTCTTGTTGATCTTTGTTGAGGATGGTCTTGATATACCATTATGTTTGTTTATGGTTAATCATGGTTGACCATTATCTATGATCATGGTTAATCATTAATGAACAAGGTTGACCATGTTTGACCATCTACACCATGATGATCTTGGTTTACTATGGTTACCCATGGTTGATCATTGTCGACCATGGATGACCTTAGATGAGATTCGTTTACCATTTTAACCATGAAAATTTTGAACTACCTTGGCTGATTGTGGTTGAACATCATATACCACGGTTTCTCATGGGTGACCATTATGGTTCACCATGGCTAAACATGGTAGATCATAGTTAATGATGGATGGCTTATGATGATTGACCATGGTAAACCATTCTAACCGTGTACGATCATTAAACCTTGTTGATCATTGTTGACCTTGGTTGAGCATGGTTGATTAAGGTTTACCATGATTGACCATATTATGTTTTTCAATAATATTAGGTTTTAAATAATATTCATACAAATGTTAATGTTAATATCATGTTTTTAATATCACAACATATTAAATGTTACTAATAATATTATTAATAACATCAATGTTTACTGAAGTATGTAATGTAACATTGCAACATTCGTAATATTTTTGTACCATTGTGACATCACAATATTAAGAGTAAGGCTGACCATTAATGACCATATTAACCATACCCTAAATATTCACAATGTTAATAGTAAGGATGGACCATTATTGACCGTTATTAAATGTACTTAATACTGTTATTAAATATCACTAATAGTAGGGTTGACTAATTTTCTATTTTTTTAAGCTTGACAAATCCTTTCTATTCCTTTTCAAAATGAAGACAAGGTGTACATACACATCCAACAGTGTTATATGGCCTCAACAAACCCACTAGGGAATCGAGTCTATTGGCCATCTAACTACATTGTAATCCACCTAAAATTTAAAGGTTCTCAGATTGTCTAGCATTACGATATAAGTTCGAATCTCCTTAATAATCCTAATGGTTATACATCTAAAACAAAAAATGAGATACTGTAACACCACCATATGAACTACACAAAATATTCAGAAAACATAGCCATGCTAATCATATGATTACTCATTAAAGGAGTCTATAGGAACCAGATATTGGTATTGGAACTCAAGAACTCTGTCTGAGGAAGGCAAGGGATGTGGTTCCTAATCTCGCTGAGGCAAAAATTTTGGAATTGGATTTGATGTTGGATCAATTGAAATTCCTTGTGAATTTCCTGGAGGTTTGAATCTCATTTGGATGGCTCAACAGTACTGTAAACAATTTATTTTTCCACAATGTTCTTCATAAGGCAATATAAATAAATCGTCTATTGGAACGAAGTATATCTATCGTGACTAAGATCTTGGACTAAAGACTACCATTCCTCGAATTCCAAATTAGTGTTCTTAGCTTGTTGATTTAGCTCTATTTCCCAACGAGATATCAACTGACAAATAGGGGGAGGCATATTACAATGGTATTCCTGAGCGGCTTCTCAAGACTTCCCAATATTACCACCACATCCTCTACCCTTGGCTGATGGAGGTTGATCTTGCCCAACACCACACCCTCGACCTCTGTTGTGACTCTAATCCTGACCTCCTCATCTTGTGTTCCTTTTGAGAGAGGAGGGTTGAGCCATAGGGTTAAATTCCAGATCACACAAGGGTAGATGGAGAAAAAACCAAATAATTCCAATACCAACCGTCCAGGAGTCAGACCAAGTTGTCACTCGACCCATAGAGAGGATAGGAACAGGATATTTTTGAGGTCGGAAGTGATATATTCATGAAAATATGATAAAACATGATACATAATAATAATAATAAGAAATAAATTCAAAGAACTTAGAATCCTCGAGGTCTTTGATTCAACCTCTACCTAATGGTCAGTTTTTGTTTTTCTTTAGAATCCAAAAATTGGTTGAAGATAGGGTTATCCATCAGACAAGGGCATTCTTCTTACACATAACCCATGCCGCCCAAAGTAGCTGGTATATCATTAAGGAAACAATTTGTTCAAAAGGCCATAAAACCAAAACACTAGATGAAACCTCAAAAATAATTACAGAGTGTAGGGCCATCATAGAAATGAGAATACCATAGAGCACAAAAAGACAGTGAGGGAACATGGTTCAGGGTTTTAAATTTACATTCCTTATCGAAAAATGGCCCAGCAACCCTTAAAAATTTCCAAACTTCACCATTTAGAAACAACAATATTAATATTCAAGCAATGATAGAGAATCAGGCATGAGAGTAGGAGATTAAAACTAACAAAAAAATTATACCCATACTTATCACTTGTCAACTAGGAGATGAGGATGCACATGAGACACCCATCCATAGCCTCTCTTGGAACCTGGAGGAGATGCTTACTGACAACAGATGACCAAACAAAAATTCAGGAGAAAATCCTTTGAGCTGAGCTTGATAATCGAAACCCGTGCCTCCCAAAAAACCTTGTAATGTTCATTTCCACATTATGCATGCAAGGAGACAAATGAGGGCCGCCATCCGACCACCTTATTTTATGCTTCACTATTACCCCATCCTTGGCTCAGATCCCACCAATAACACTACATGAGTTCTCACCTGGTCGAGGATCTTAGATTCAAATCTTGGTTTTGAAGGTTGCTATCACTAGCATCTTTTATCAAGATCTCTTTCAATTGATCAAATTTTCACCATTTTCTATTGTGTGCCATGGTTGATCTAGCGTCCTTCCAATGTTTTGGAACCCCAATTTGCTAGAAAATCTAGTGCCTTGTTACCGTCTCTTCTAACATAGGATAGGATTATGTAATTGAACCCAGTGATGAGATTGCTGATATTCTGGAGTAGTCAGATAGACTTCTAGCTATGACTAATATTTTAACTATTAGAATTTTGATTTATTTTCTTAAGGGCCTTAATCACAAGTCGACAATCCCCTTCTACTACCAATTTCCTGTATCCTTCTCTTGCAATGAGGGTTAAGCCTTTTTCCAAAGAAGTGAATTATACTTCATTGTTACTTGCATGGCAACAATCCACAACATAGAGGATCTTGATATTTTGCTCGTGATCTCAGAAAATAGCTACATACTTGACAACCCAAATATTTCATTTTGAGGCACTGTCGAAGTTATGTTTCAAAAAACCCTTAGGAGGGGCAAAGTATTGGGATGGAGACAATCTCAAAGAAGCCATAAACTTAGATGATGAGAGAGAAATCATTTAGGGGATTCAATTGATTGAGAATTTGGACTCGTTGTAGGGTTTACCATTATTAATCATTATTGGTCATTATTAAATGTTACTAATATTCTTATTAAGAACATCAATATTAATATAAAGTATCAGTAAATATTATTGTTACATTAATAATATATTTATAATAAAAATTAATGTAATATTTTTAATATAATAAACTATTAATGCAACATTATTAAAATTACTAATAATATTATTAATATTAATATTAATTTTAGCAATACCCCGGATCCGGGTGTTCTATCAGTACCGCCACCTCACCCTCATGCGTGCCCTGCATTAGGCCGCCGGATCGGCACCTGGACAGACATTGCAGTGATTAATTAAATCCAATTATCGATGAAGGTCATTCAATGTCATTTGTTAGTTCACTGTGTGGAGGTCCCTTCGGGCATTTATGCTGATCAGTTGTTCGTAGGGGCATTAATGCCTCTCCACGGCTCGACCTTGCAGCCCTCCAGTGATATAATGGAGCTCTCTCCGCCCAGTTGCAGACATTCCCTACAACATTCCCTCCGTCAGCTTGATCTCAGGTCTGTTCAGCCAGAGGTTGATCCCTCCGCGTCTGTTCTTCCCTCGTCACCCTCTGGCATTCAGCAAAGCGCCCGGAGCAAGACTTCTGAGGAAGCTATGACTCGAAGCCGTGGTGTGCCTCGCAGAGGAAGCTCCTCAGCCTCCAGAGGGCGCGCCCGTCCATCTCCTTCTCTGCTAATAATTCCCATCTCCTTCGCCTCCCCGTCTTCGCCTCCGCCCACCCCCTCTAGGCCTGCGCCCAATTCCTCATTCTAGAATTCGTGCTTTACATTTCGGAGCCGTCTCAATCAGCCCATTATTACCTTCACCACTACTATCATGGATTCAGAAGAGGCAGAAATGCCTGTTGAGCCCATCAGTTCTTCCACTACCCCGTCCCCTGAAGAAATCCTTTCTCATAATGATAAGACCAATCCCAATCCAACAGCCATGCACATGCAGGAAGATTCTCCGAAGAATGCTGAGGTTTTTAGCACTCCAATCGTGGAGGAAGACGAGGTAGTGGCTTGTGGTCCTGTTCAACACAACTTTGGCATCCTGCACCTGATCAATCAGTCTAAGGAAGGAGCTATTGATGAAGAAGAGGCTTCACGGCCAGCAGCTCCGGAAATCCAGACAGCCAAGCGCTCCCACCCACAGACCTCGGGCGAGTAAGCTTCTCTTCAGTTGGGTTGTTGTTTCTGCTCAGTTTTTTGGCACTTTTCTCCTCTCATCCGCTGGCCTTTTTCTCCTTCTCGGATATGTTTAATGTATCGTTGAGGCCGACCTCAGCCCATGTTTGTTTTTTGCTGAATCACAAGGTTATCACCCGCTCTCGTGACTAGTCGGAAATTTCTTTTGGTTGGCTTCCTCTGCTTGGCATCTCTTGCAAGCAAGAAGTACTTTTGTAATGACTTCACTCTCTCTACTGGCCTGAGAAAACTTCTCTCTCACAGGCACAGAGGTCTCTCTCTGATCAATAGTCTTTCTGCTGAGGGCCGGGAAACAGGCCCTCTGAGGCGTAGACCTCATTGTAAATATTTTTACCTTTTATTTTAATAGAATCAACACTTATTCAGAAAAAAAATAAAAAAATAAAAATAAAAAAATAAAAAAAAAAAAAAAATAAATAAATAAAAAAATAAATAAATAAATATAAAAATAAATAATAAATAAATAAATTTTAGCAATATACTTTTAAGGAATATTTACTAATAATTGATACTAGTATTGTATAATTATATTAATGTTATATAGCTCTTATTCTTATTCTTAGAATATAATGTTAAAATATTATTAATAATAATCATTAAAAAACCATATATTATATTTTAAATAAATCTAATAAAAGTAAACATATACAATGTTAAAATAAAAAGTAATCATATATATATTAATTAATTATATATATTTTCTTGTCTTCCAAACGTCTACAATAATAAATTTCAAGATTATTTAACTCATAAATTTTATATGAGTGTAGGATACAAAATCTTAATACCCAACCATATTTAAAAAAAAAAACATATTTCTTATTTAAAATTCTACTCCAATTATAAAAATACATGTTAAAAAACTTTAATTAGTTTTGGGTTTAATATCAAAATATTAATATTAGGATTTATAATATTAAACCCTAACTAAAATGATGTTATAGTAAAATCTAGCTAATAAATTATAAAATATCTATTATTTTAACAAAAAAATTATCAATAAATTATAAAGATATCTTACGAGTAAATTATAAAAATTTATTATAATCCTTAAGATTATAAACTTTAGAACTAATATTGTAAACTCAAATATTATAAACTTTAGAATTATAAACCTTAAAACTAATATTATAAACCCTATAACTAATATAAAACCTTATAATTATAAACTCAACCATTAAAATATTAAAACTTAACCACATAAACCCTAATATTAATATGATAATCTCTAAAATAAATATTAATTTAAAATTCCTTACAAATAAATTACAAAAAAGTCTACCGTTTTAACCAAAAGATCTACTAATAAATTACGAAAATGTCTACCAATAAATTATAAGGTTTACCATGAAAATTGAAGTGGTTTCAAACCCCTTATTGCTATGTGTTCCATAGTTGTTTAGCTTTATATAAATAGGAATAATTATATAATAATATTATTATTTTTAAAATATGATAAATTACAATAAATAAATATAATTTAATTTATTTGTTATTTTGGTTGTTTTCTTTCCAGTATATCTTATAATTTTTTTTTGCTGTCCTATGTCGTTTATGTTATAGTAGGTTTTAATGTTTTTAACACTCCCCTAAGGATTTCTAATGATTTTTACGCTGAAAAAAGTGGGGGAGGCTTGTGACAAATTATTTGATGCAAATAATGACTTTAATTGGCGACATATAAAATGCCGATGATCAAGGGTGGAATTAATACATTGATTGTTTAACCTGTGAAAGAAAACAAATAGAACACCATAAAGGAACTTCATTATCATACATTGAATTTTAATTAGGTTAATCACCGATTCAATTTAAAATTAGATAGTAATTATTTCAAATGGATTCATGGCGTTGGACCTAATTTCGAGTAAGATTGGATGTTTTATTTTTCACTGTTTCTTTCCAACTAGGGAGGAACTTCAACCATTTTAATACAACTTCGTAAATAAAAATCCTATTCATATTTGAGGGAGTTTTGTAATTTCAAATTACACTTATTCTGGCATCTTTTTCTGTCATTATTACAACTTTGTCTCACTGTAAACCATAACACCACGCATATCCATGGACTACTATTGCCGAGTCTATTTAACTACAAAGGATTATATAATAACCAACGAAATTATCAAACATCAACTATAAATTCAAATTAAGAACTCTAACATAAAGCCACTCAAACAAATATAAAAAAAAAAAAAAAAAACGAAAAATGTATAGGTTGGATCAATGTTTTGTTTTGGATAAATTTTCAACATGTTTTAAAAATGTCAGTAAAAACTAATTTTTTGTGAAAAAAAATGAAAAAACACACTAAAAACGAAAATTGTTGATGTTAGAATATCAAATAATTTTTTTTGGGATACAATTTCAACATTTTTTAGCAATGACTTTAAAGATAAAATATTGGGACTCCAAAAAACCTTAAAATTCCAACAATTTTCATCCATGTCATTAAAGTTAAAATATCACGACTCTAAAAAACCCTAAAATTCTAACTTTTTTCAAGCATAACATTAAAGATAAAATATCATAACTCAGAAAAACATTAAAATTTTGACAAATTTTCAACCATGGAATTAAAGACCTTAAGTTTTCAACATATTTCAACCACAACATTATGAATAAATTATATGACCTTTTTTTTTAAAGATGAACACCTGAATAAAAGAGTCATTATTCCAAGAGTAATTTTAATTTTAATGGCTAAAAGTTTAACCTTTTTCAAATTTTAACCTAAGACAAATTATCCCATTGCAACAAAAACCTAAAAATCAACCATCAAAACGAAGTATCCCTTTTTAATGAGGCATTGAAATTGAAACATGTTTTTAAACATGGTATTTCAAATGATAACAATAAATAATATCATGGAAATATCACAGTATAATTTAAAAATTCCAGATTAATTTCTAATACACACACACACACACATAATCAAAATATTAATACTGGTAGACTGAATGAAACATAAATTATATCTTCAAGTTATGAATTCTTCATAATTAAAACATATAATCTACCAAACATAGTTTTGACTCATAACTTCATGTAAGATCATATTGAAGTAAAAATATTTGTTTCAATTTACCATGCGAACATAATTTACATAACATGTCTTAGAAAATTATTTAAAATCAGTCATATGTTCTAGAACACCATCAAAATATAAAATATCTTCAGATGAATGACAAGATGCAGATGAAGATGACCCATAATTTTCTCTTTCATCAAATACTTCCCCATTTGACACAACATGCATGCCCAACATTTCAAGTTTCAAAAGCCTTCTAGATTTACAATTGGGTTCAACAAAGTCCCATCTTAACACTGTTTCTTTTGGTAGCAACATATTCAGAATCTCTATGGTCCTTAAGAAAAACATTTATCTCTGTAAAAATAGAAATAAGAAAATCCTAATTTAGTTTTTCCTTGAATTAAATTAGGAATTAAATTGTAATTCTATTGTCATAGCAACTTGTAATAGTAAACTAAGTTAAGTTGACTTATTTGGCTCAATAAATTAGAGTTGGAAGTCTATCTAGAGTCATGTAGAGTGATCTCTAAATTTGAGGGGCCCACGTTGAGTTTTGGTAAGTTGTAATTATTTAATTCAGTTTAAGTGAGTTAAAATAATTTAAGCTAGTTCTAACTGTTGGAGGAACTAGTGAGAGCCAAGTGAATTAAATTGGATTTAATTCACATGCAGTGATCAATCAAATAACTGATAATTCACTCATGAATAACTCATACATGTCAGTCCAGAGGAAGACCCAGTTGAAATTAGAGTTCAGGGACAACATATTATTAGTTGTAAAATCATCTAAATTAAATTGATGGTGCATGCAACCAGTGGAAGGCCTATGGATGGATTGTACAGTTATGAGTGAGGAATTTCCCAATTAAATATGGGATAATTCCCAAGGGAGCAATGCAAGGAGGTAGGTGCTTTGTAGGCATCAAATTTGGATAAGTATTGTCTTGAGCTAGTTTGTGAAGCAGTGAGCTAGATTGTACTTGTGTAAAGATTGTTCGGGTTGAACAAGCAATGCATTTTCTTCTTAGATATTTTGGTTAATGCAATATATAGATAGAAGGGTTTTTTAGCCGATTCCCAAGAAAATTATTTTGTTATGTGTGATTGAAATTCTTCCTTTTCTTCTTCATGACTTCATCGATCAATTTTAGTTTCCGCTGATTAGTAGAGTATATTTAAGTCATTTTCTTAGCATATCACAATTTGCAGTTTGAATGCACAATAAAATTCTACATGGTATAAGAGCAGAAATCACTATAGAAGAGGAGAATATGAGATTATTATGCAAGTGAAATCAAATTTGCAGTTTCATACTTCCGAGCCAGCAGGATGTCGTTCTACGGTTTGAGACTTGAGTATGCCCTCGAGGGCAGCTCGAATTACATATCTTGGAAGGACATGATGGAGGTAGTGTTGGAAGACAACGAGTTAAAGGAATTTATAGATCATGATATTCCAAAGTCTCCAACATCTGATGCTAAAAGTATAGTAGAACGGAGAAAGATTGTGGAAAAGGTGAGAAGGATTATCCTAGAATGAGTTCGAGATCATATTGTGTCGAATATCTGTGGTAAGGAAAATCCATTCGCAATGTGGAAGGTATTGATGGAGATATTTGAAAAAACAGTGACCACAAGAAGCTAGCACTGAAGGACAAACTCAGAAATATCAAGATGGAGAAGGGCGACTCAATTTTGAAGTACTTGACCAAGTTCACCCAATAACAGGATGATCTTGGAAGTGTCAGGGTTACTATTGTAGAAGGCGATCTGATGAGCCTAACACTTCTAGGACTTCCCAAGAGATGGCATAGCTACCAAGAATTAGTTAATGGGATAGAGAAGCTACCATAGTGGGACTGATTGTGGTCCAACTTGGTAGAGGAAGAGATTCATTGGAACACCAAAGATGGATCCTTACCCAAGCATGATGATGAGGATAACTGTGGCTTAGATAGAAAGGTAAAGAAAGCGAAGGGGGAGTCATCACATTCGAAATCAGATTCCAGTTAGGGTGGAAAGATGAAGGACATGTCATAAATTAAATGTTTTCACTATCACGAGCTCGCAAACTATGCTACAAAGTCTTTGCATAAGAAGACCGATAAGAAGTCATGAGAAGGAATAGTAGGTGAAACTCTTTCTTCATAATTCGAATTGGATTTCACTGTCATCACTTGCATGGTGTCAATGACGATGGGTAGTGTGTGGTACCTAGATAGTGGAGCATCATCCCATATGACTGACAACAAAGAGCTCTTCAGTAACTTGGAGGAGAATGACCTCCAGATGCACATTGAGATGGGAGATGATGGTAGGTATAACGCGGTGACATTGGTACTTTTACATTTCAGAGGTAGAATAGCTCTCTCCTCGCATTGAGTGATGTCATGTATGTTTTTGGTTTGAAGAAGAACTTGGTTTCTTCCATGTTGGAGGACCATGGCTATGATGTGTTATCTAGTAAGGGAAAGGATTTCCTTCGTCACATAGCCACAGGACAGGAGAAGCGTATCAGGTTTCGAGTGAAGAACCTCTAGAGATTGGAGGTAGAAGACTGCACTACTTTAAGAACTAATGAAGAGAAGGTGCAGAGTCGAGACATCGGTGAGTTGTGGCATAGAATATTTGGTCACTTGCACCATAGATATTTAAAGATCATGCAACAAATTTCTACAGAACTTCCCAACGATACATTAGAGCGGAGAGACACATGAAAAATGTCTACATTGGGGAACTACACCAAAGATTCCTTTCATGATAAAGACAGTCGAGCACTAGGGATCCTTGATCAAGTTCACTCAGATGTGTGTGGACTGTTCTTGACAGCATCCACAACCAAGCATAGGTATTATGTAATATTTATTGATGATTTTTCTCATAAGTGCTAGATTTGATTCATGTAGAATAAAGATTAGACGTTTGCTATTTTTTTTGAATTTAAATCAATTGTCAAGAAAGATACTAGAAGGAAAGTTAAAGCTCTCAGAAGTGGTAGCAGTGGAGAATATGTTTCAAATGAATTCAAGAACTTCTTTGCAACATAAGGAATTCAAAAGGAGTTGATAGCACCTCATAACTGACAATAGCATGGGGTGGATGAAAGGAAGAAAAACAGTATTGTGAGAATGGCATGGGTGATGTTACATGGTTAGGGCTTACTGTTGAACTTGTGAGCTAAAGCATGGAACACAACTGTTTATTTGTAGAACATAAGCCCTCATCAAATTCTCTGAATGAGTACACCAGAAGAAGTTCTTTCAGGTAAGAAACTAGACGTGGCACACTTTAGGATCTTTGGTTCATCAGTCTATTGTCATGCTACCAAGGATGCATGTAAACATCTATAGCCAACAACTGAGTTGGGATATTTGTGGAGTACACTGATACACCTCACATCTATTAAGTGTACTTGCCATCCAACAGAATGAAAGTGGTTCGTAGAGATGTAAATTTTGATGAAGAGAAGGCCATGAGATGTTACCTTGAAAGGGAGCTTAAGCTACATGCAGCTGAGGAGATTTTAGCTCCAAAGGAGGAACCTCGGGATGATGTAGAGTAGTCACTTGTAGAGGATCAGAGTGTGGAAACACCCACTCATGTAGAGACTTCCAGAGACTAGAGAAAGCACACTAGAGAGGCTGACAAATTATTGCATGATGCTAGAGAGAATGTGGGGGAACCCACATCACAACACCAGTAGAGGAGGTCACCAGATCGGTACACTAGCTACATGGCTCCGATGAGCAAGAGTGTAGAGATTGATCAATCCTCATTCAAGGAGGTAGTGAAGAAACCAATGTGGGTTGATTCTATGGTTGAGGAGTATGACTTGATTATCAGAAAAAAAAAATTAGGAGGTTGTCCCGAGACCAACAGACAATTTAGTGGTGAGTTCTAGATGGATTTACAGGGTAAGGAAAGTAGCAGATGGGAGTGTGGAGACAAGCAAGGCCATAGTTGTGGCTAGGGGGTTCTTTCAGGTGAATGGAATTGATTACGATGAGAGCTTTTCTCCTGTAGCAAGGCACTCATCAAACAGATCTATTCTAGCACTGTCAATGCACATGGGATGGAATATACATTAGATAGATGTAAAGACACCATTCCTCAATGACATGATTGAGAAAGAGGTGTTTATTGAGTAGCCAGAAGGATTTGAGACCTTGAAAAAAGAGTCACATGTGTGTAAATTGAAGTGAGCATTACATGGACTAAAACAAGCATCCCATGCTTGGTACACCAGGATTGACAACTATTTTAATGGGATGGGCTTCACCAAAAGTGAATCAAATTCAAAACTTTACCATATTCTTGTAGAAGGTGAATTTTTTATTATAGTATTATATGTTGACAATTTGATTATGAGAGGTGATGAGAAATTGATCAAACCTTACAAAGAGGATCTTGCAAGGGAGTTCGAGATGAAACACCTGGGTTTAATGCATTATATTCTTTATATGGAGATATGCAAGGAGATGAGCAATTATTTGTCTCTCAAGAAAAATATCCCAACGAGATACTTAAGAAGTTCCACATGGAGAGCAACAAACCCATGGAGACGCCTTTAGAAGATAACTAGAGGAAGGAGGATGCTACTTCAGGTGAAGTACTTGATCTAAAAATGGTGCACTATAGGCTTCTTATCAAGCTTACAAGAACCTCTCCCACTTCCAAAGCTTAAATATTCCCAAGAAATTATGACTAACCAATTGCGGAATTAATAATGCTTGAAAATAGGTGAATACTTGTGTTTATTTTTAATTGACCAAATGCCTTAAGTTCTATTACTTATGTTCATATGCAAATACATATAACAGTAAATAATGAAGTAATAAACAAACACATAAGGCAACAATTTAATTAAGAGTTCACTCAAAACTCTTGAGCTATGTCTCTTTGAGCTCTAGTTAACTCAACTAGGCTCTCTGGGATTATGGCATAAGTTCTTTTACAAGCTCCACGCTCAACTCCATTGGTTTACACAGAACACAATGGGCTTCGAACACCATATTATCCCTGGCTCTGAAGTTCTCAAGCTTTCCAGCTCTAGCTCTCGGCTCTGGCTCTGGCTCTAGCTCTTGGCTCTAGCTCGTGCCTTCGGCTTTGGCTTTGGCTTTGGCTTTGGCTCTGGCTCTGGCTCTAGCTCTAGCTCTGGTTCTTTGGCTCTAGCTTCTATGAGCTCTCTCTCTCCGCCTCTGTGTGTGTCTATAATTCACTTGATCTCCAAGCGACTGTTAGGAAACCTTCTAGCGACCCTTTTCAGCAACTTTCAACTCTTTGGTTTTTCGCTCGACCTCCAAATGACTCCAAAAACTCCCTCGACTACCTGTTCTAGTGCGAACTTTGGTCAATTGTGCTCTCTATGTTTTTGTAAGGCATCCTTTGACTCTGTAGCTTCCACAGCCGTTCCTCTATCCCTTCGATCATGAGGAATCATTCTTCTTCTCGGCTCTGCCTCTTTCTACTTCAAAATGCATACCTGTTATAGAAACGTCCACCTGCAGCATGGCACAAGGAATGATGGCTATTTCCCAATGGAAAATGAACCGGCGACCTCTTTCTGAGTGAAATCCACGAAATAACGCATTTCGGGCTCATAACGAAAATACACAGGAAAAGAACTATAGGGCATGAAATCCAGACGTCAAACATTATAGAATCGCCCCTATAAACCCTATTGGGTCCACCATTCCATCGCAAATTGCAATCGCATGGCGTATTGGCCAAAACACCAATACATGAGAAATACACAAAAATCTTGAATTCCCGGATTTCAAATATTATGCAATCAGGCTTATAATCCCCATTGGGTTCGGCTCTTTATTGCTTATCGCAATCACAATCGCATTAGACCTAGCATCGAGGATCATTGATCGCTGATCACCAATCAAATCCTAACTGTTGATCTGCTCCTAGATCGGAGGGTCAATATCACATCGCATATCGCTATTGCAACAACCCTTTGTATCGGGGATCACTGATCTCCCGACTGTCGATTGAATTTAGACCGTTGATCTATGCACCTAATCCAACGGTCGGTATTGCATCATGGCATATCACATCGGCATACCTCTTATGTAACGGCCTGGGGGTTCTTTCTTTGAATATGTCGATCTGCTGATCTGATCATCTACAATTGCATGTCGCATAGCCCTGGGGTCTTGATATTGCATGCAGTTTGCCTCCAATGCGATAAGTCGAAGATCGCTGATCGAGGGTCCCTTTTGCCGTATCCTTAAGTCCGCCCATTGAACCTTTCCACTGCGATTTTTTTTTATAAGCTCTTTTATACCGTTTTTAGAAGAAATGCCTCCTTTTCCAAAGGACAAAGGCAATCTTCTTTCTATGATAACTTCTTCATCTGAAGTCCATTTTAGCCCATCCAAATTGTAGTAGATTCAGAATGAAAAGATCTTTGCAATGAGATTATTTCTAGGAGAATCCTTGGACTTTCATTTTCCTCTGTGAGGAACAATTTAGACTTAGAAGTCTATCAAAGATCCATTTTGGATCACGCCTTCCCACTAAAGACCTTTTGGTCTCCAAAAGATTGACATACTGATCTGAATAGTAAATGAGAGTAACAAAACCCTCTTCTTTCAGCCTCCATACACTTTCCTCTACATAGTGCCTCTGAACCAAAGTCTCTGACCACTTTCTTTCCTAGATGTGCTGGTCCTCCTGGGAAGAACTATCTTCTTTCTTGACTTCGTGTAGAACTCCTGCTGAGATGGTCAAAGAAGGTAGTTTGAACTTCTCTTCGTTTACCATTGATCCAAGGTGGCTCAAACAAATGTGAAGTTACATATTCTTCACAAAATTTTCATTTGTACCTGTTTGAAAAGTTCTCAACAAAAACTGTTAACAACAACTGTATGGCTTAAACTCCTGCTTCAACAAAAGAAACAAATTTCACATCTTGTGAACACCTCCATGTCTTACATCTACATACAAATTATGGACTAGATAACAAGCCCACAAAACATGCCTTTAAAATAAATGACCCTTCAAGTCAAGCATGTAGAAAAAGACCTTTAGGACTCTTTTTCAAAGGATGAAACACTTCATCATTATCTCCATCTTAGAGACCAAATCAACTTTTCCCAAGTCAATATTACATGCATGTTTAAAACAAAGCAATCAACCCTCCTAGTTAATTACACATACATGTTCAAATACAAGGAAATCATCAACATCCCTGTGTTCATGCACATCATTCTCATGCATGCAGTTCATCCTTCAACTTTCACTTAGGAACACTGTGCTTTCGAAGCTGAAATAAAATATAATGTTGCAGCAACAAAGTGAGTCTCCTACTCATCTTTCTCCCATTCACCTTCTTGGCAAAAGCCTGTCATTAACAAAGAAATGTAATATATGCATCAATAGACATGCAACCTTAATTGGATAAGATCTCTAACCTTTTCTTACCAATCCATTTCAAAGGTCTTTCCTTCATGTACACATCAACATCAACATGTGAATCATCCTGAAACACATCATCCATGGAATCTTTCTTTCCATTTCTACCATCTTCTCTTTCCACCTTCTTCAACTTTTGTGGAAGCATTGGTAGATTCAAATTCCAACATCTTTCAGCAAGATTCCCTTGCTTGTTGCAATAAATGCAACACATGTGCATCCTCTTAAAAACATGATTTTCCTTGTCCAATGGACCTTTGGCTTCTTGCTTCTTTTCCTTCAAAATTTTCTTGCATGTGGCTATCCTCTTCCAACATCTTGAAACATTATGGTTATCCAAACCACAAAAGGAACATGCAATTATTTTCCCATATCTACGTCGAAATTTACCATGCTAAACATAATCCAAAGGAATATAGTTAGAACTAGATTTATACCTTTCTCTTTCACATTTATTTACTTCATGAGGAGGTGAAGCAAATAAGGAAGTGGCTCCCTTTGGAACACCATCAATCGCTTCAAGGCTTTCAGAGTTTCCACAACTCTCTGGTTCAAATGATGTTTCAAGCTATTGCATTCCTCCTGAATAATATCTTCACACTCTTGAGGTAGAAGACCTGAAATGAAACTCCTTCTTGGAACTGTTTCAATGGCCTTCTTGCCAGCTTTGGAACTTTCTCCATAAGATTGTCCATAGCCAACACCCAAATACTTAGGCCTTTCCCTTCACCTCTGCAAACTCAAAAAATATCCAGTCTGCAAACAAGCATACAATCAATTAGACAATCAATCCTTGACTGTCCAAACAACCTCTAGACAAGCAATCTTTGCTCTGCCAATCAAGCATTATGATCTGATACCACTTGCGTTGGTATAACCAGCTTTGATATCACCTTCTTGAAGGTGAGGTTAACCAATCTTAGGCTCTTATACCACCTGATCTAAAAATGGGGCACTAAAGGCTTCTTGTCAAACTTACAAGAACCGATGCCACTTCCAAAGCTTAAATATTCCCAAGATATTATGACTAACCAATTGCGGAATTAATAATGATTGAAAATAGGTGAATGCTTGTGTTTATTTTTAATTGACCAAATGCCTTAAGTTATTTTGCTCATGCTGATATGTAAATACATATAACAGTAAATAATGCAGCAATAAACAAACACATAAGACAACAATTTAATTAGGAGTTCACCCAAAACTCTTGGGCTACATCTCCGTGAGCTCTAGTCAACTCAACTAGGCTCTCTGTGATTATGACATAAGTTCTTTTACAAGCTCCATGCTCAACTCCACTGGTTTAAAAAGAAAAAAATGGGCTTAGAAAACCATCTTATTCTTGGCTCTGAAGCTCTCATGCTTTCTGGCTGTGCATGTGGCTCATAGCTTTGGCTCTAGCTCTTTGGCTTTGGCTTCCCTGAGCTCTCTCTCTTGGCCTCTCCGTGTTTCTATAATTTGCTTGACCTCCAAGTGACTCTTTGGTATCCTTCCAGCGACCCTTTTCAGCAACTTTCAGCTCTTTGATCTTTCGTTTAACCTCCAAGTGACTCCAAAAACTCCCTCGGCTACCTACACTAGTGCGACCTTTGGTCAATTGCGCTCTCTATGTTTTTCTAAGGCATCCTTTGACTCTACGACTTCCACATCCGTTCCTTTGTCCCTTTGATCATGAGGAATCATTCTTCTTCCCAACTCTGCCTCTTCATGATTCAGAACACATCCTTTTTACAGAAATGCACACCTACAGCATGACACAAGGAATGATGGTTGTTTCCCAATGGAAAATGAACCAGCGGCCTCTTTCCGAGCAAAATTTGGGAAATAACACATTTTGGGCTCATAACGGAAATACACAGAAAAAGCACTATCAAGCGTGAAATCCAGATTTCAAAAATTATAGAATCACCCCTATAAACCCTATCGGGTCCACCATTCCATCAAAAATCGCAATCGCATGGCATATTGGCCAAAACACCAATACACGGGAAATACACAGAAATCCTGAATTCCCAGATTTAAAATATTATGAAATTGGGTTTATAATCCCCATCGGGTCCAACTCTTTATTGCTTATTGCAATCACAATCACATTAGCCTTGGCATCGAGGATCTCTGATTGCTAATCGCTGATAAAATCCTGACCATTGATCTACTCTTGGATCAGACAGTCGATATCGCATCGCATGTTACTATCGCAACGACCCTTTGTATCGGGGATCACCAATCTCCCGACTGCCGATTGAATATGGACTGTTGATTTGCGCACCCAATCCAATAGTCGGTATCGCATATGTTGGGTCATGGAAAAGGTATGCATTTACTATTATTCCTTTATTCTCTTCCTTTCTCTATCTCAATGCGCTAATTTATTAAGAAATTACAGTAAGAAATACAAAAATTATTTGCAGTTATGCTTTGGCTAATGATTATCCTTCTTTATGCAGAAAAGTATGAAAAAGGACAACTGTTGTTCCATAACTAAGGAACAACGAAAAGTAGCAAGATAAGGAAGGAGCGCGACAGTTACAGATAAGGCCAAAACAAATCAGAAGAATCAACATGAGAAGGGAAAGATGTCTGAAGTTAGAAAATCATGTGAATCCCTTAGGATCGAGAGATCCCGAGGAATTGCTTTTACTATTTATCTTTTTACCCCTTTCTCATTATAAAAGGTAACGATTGTAAGAAGAAAGGGACAATTGGTTAGTATGATTGTAACTCTCAATTACAGAATTTCGTTGTAGCGAAGAATGCAAATATGTTGTAATACTCTTTCATGATTAATACATAAGAGCAATTGCTGTTCCTTTTCATTTATTTGAAGTAACCAACAGTGTATGCTGGCGGCGAAGGGCCCAGCTTCCGGTGGAATTCACTACTTCACCTGTGTCGTATATTTTCAATTATTGCAAGTGTGACAGTTTGATTGTATTATTGCTTTCTACTATTTTATTTCGTTGTTGTTCCTTATTTCTTTGTGTTGACAGAATAGCTCTGTTTTATATAATTTACAACATTGTTGTTTAATTAGTTTCCTTTCGCTTTGGATTGAGTTTCCTAGATGGAAATCCTACTCGATGTAATCCACTGTAATGAGAATTAACTACTGTTATTAGGCTCTCAGATTGAGGTTCTCATTGTTTTACAAACTAGTGCATTTGATTTAAATTCAACCAGTTTCTAAGAGAAGAGTTATCACTACTATACTCTTAACTGATACTGTTGTTACTTGAATTGCATATTGTTGTTACCTAAATTGTTGTGGGATTCGATTTCATTAAATGATTGAGTTTTCTTTTAATTGCAATTAGAATTTACTTGCTGCATTCAGTTACCCTTGTGTTTAAAAGATTTATACTGTAATTTAGAAGCATTACTCTGTGAGTTAAATAGCCTCCACGTACTGTGTACACTCCTGAAATAGAAAGACTTGCACGGATTGATAATTAATGTGAAGATAATTAGGAGTTGAAAAGGCACCTTTTATCACTCAGAATTTTAGCGCCGCTACCGGGGAGAGTGTATCGATTTCTAAGGAGTAATGTACATCTGATGATTGTTGTTGAAGAAGAATGGGGTTTTGAAAACGGAAGGTAAGAACCTACATAACGAGCAAGTGAAGTGATTGTTCCTCCACCCACTTTTCAACACAATTACAAAAATCTGAAGTAGGTGTTTGCTGCTTATTTGTTGGGAGAGAACTGGGTATTAAAAACTAAAGGTAAGAGCCTATGTATGGAGAACATAAAATGCCTACTCTCCCGCCCACTTTCAAGAAGAATTATTAGGAATTTAGTGTAGAGATAAACATTTTAATTGTTTGCATGAATGAATAAGAAGAGGAAACTCGAAAAAAATCCAATTCCACTACCCAAACCAGACAAAACTAAGGGACCGGTGACCCTCGGACAATCAACGTTCATAGACGACATCTTAAAGAAAGTTGAATCTCAGCCATTAGTAGGTCCTAGAAATGTTGCTTCTAGAAAACCTACTGTCTCCCTTCGGGCCACAGGCTCGCCAGCTGTAGCCTACACTGAGGTCCACAACAAAACAGTGGGAATTGAGCATAGTTTTCAAGAGATTGAAAATTTTCGCCCAATTTCCTCACAAGAAGGGAATTCTTGTAGCATTCGTGAAGGAGGAGGAGAAACAGGGGAAATAGAGGAACCAAGATCCCCTTAGGTAGTAATTCAACAAGGAACACCTAACATCCTAGATCGAGGGAGTGTTGTTAAGATCATTGCCACCCCTTTTAATCATCTTAGGAGTAACTCTCTAAAGATCTTGGAAGGGTATTGACACATATTTGATCAAATGACCACCAACCCACAAGCACCTTAGACCTCTACCTTGCAATATCCCATCGTTGACACAATAGTCAACGCACCCATGAAATTTATTCCTCTCCAAAATATTCTAACCTTTCATGGATTAACATCAGAGGATCTAGATGCATTTCTGTACAAATTTGATGTATTATGTCGAGGTTATGATTATACCACCGACCTCCAAAAATTGAAACTATTTCCTCCCACACTAAAAGGAGTAGCCTTGCGATGGTCTATGGAATTAGGTGGAGGGACAATAAATGATTGGGATCAAATGAAAAATGATTTCCTAAAAAAATATGAGGACTATTGCAGATCTAGGGAATTGAAAGATGAAATATTTCAAATGATAGCAAGACCCAGAGAAACATTGGAAGAGTATGTATAGCACTTCCAATATAACCTCCAAAGATCACCCTATGCAAATTTGCCTCTACCTAATAATATGCTTAAAAATACACTGATTAAAGGGATGAAATAACAATGGATAGAGACATTAAATATTATGGGTAAAGGTGACATATATCAAGAATATTATGCTGATATTATTAAATTGTGTATAAGGTGCTCAAGAGGCAGTACGAGATTGAAACCAGAAGAACGTGACATGCCCATTGGGGACAACAAAATCTCCAGCGGAACTATCACTCTTATAGAAATCAGCAATCTATTAGAGGATTTTAAAACATATATCTTAGGAACTCTAACCATGCAATTAGACATCATGCAGGCCAAGCAAAAATAGGTTGAAGTAGAACAAACCCTAGTGATATTTTTCCTGAGATGTAGGAAGAAGCATAGTCATAAAGAGTGTTTGCTAGATATTGTACAAACTTGTGCCATATGTACGAAATATCATGCTACAGAAAGCTGCCCATCACTACCAGGATTGAAAGTAGTCTATAAAGAGGCAGAAGAATAAGAAGAACCAGTTTACCTTCTAAATCAGCATCACCAATGACAACCACGACAAACAGGTACGCTGACTGATCCATCTTCTTTCTTTCAAACTTTGCAATATAACTTGTAACAATACCCAGGAGCCATGTGGTAGAATCAACCACCTTTTTCCAATTGGTCATAATAACCATTCCCTATTCCACCTTAGCCCAACCAATCAAATCAAAATAGCAATTGGCCAAATTCCTCTTACTTCCCATTGTTTTGGCAGAATAATGCATATCAATCCCAATGGCCACCCTCGACTTCATAGAATCAGAATTGGAAATCAAGTTGGCAAAGCACTACAAATCAGCCAACAAGAACAATCCCCCTACCTCAACCCACACTTCCAACACCCTACACATTGCAACAAAACCCTCAGACCAACCTATGACTGCAGCTCCTAGCCCAACCCAACACAAACCCCAACAACAGACTAGTTCAATCTGTGCAAATTATTGAAGGACCAGAGCCAGAAACCGAGTTAAGGGAGTGCAATGAGCTTCAATCAAGATTCGGGTGGATAATAGAATCAGAGGGGGATAAAAGTAAACAAATTGAAGATCAGTTACCTGTAGAACAGGCACCCCAAGTGGAGAACATGGTCAAACAGAAAACTCATGATCAAACGATCACCTCTTCCCCACCATTCCCAAAACGATTAATCATACCCCACCCAATAGAATACCCCGATTTTGATCTTATAGGAAAATTGAAAAATTTGTCTATAAAAATACTGCTCCTCCAGGCTATTCAGGACATTTCGATTTGTGCAAAATCTATTAAGGAATTGTGTATGAAGAAGCCAAAGAGGAAAATAAAAATAACCCCAATTGTCCATGTAGTCAGTACCTTATTTGATTTACTATCGGGCAGAGAAATGCCTGTAAAATATGAGGATCCAGGAAATCCTATAGTCACTGTGCAAATAAATGGATGCTCCTTCCCCAATGCATTAGTCGATTTAGGAGCAACAATCAATATTCTTACAACCACAACTTGTCAAAAGCTTGGCATTACATCCTTGGACCCAACCACGACCTTGTTGGAATTGGCTGATCGATTGGTAGTCAAAACAGAAGGCACATTATAGGATGTAATGGTGTCAGTAGACTCTTGGGAATACCCGGTAGACTTTCTGATCATCAATCCTAGATATCGACTCGATGGACATCCCCTAATTCTAGGTAGACGTTGGCTAGGAACCGCAGATGCTTACATAAGTTGTCGAACAAGCAACATGACTATAGCAAGAGGAAGCAATGTGAAGAATTTAGCTTTATAGCCTCCAGCTTAGCCAAGTCTAACAATAATTAGAACCAGAAAACAACCTATATCATATCTAACTGAAAACATTAGATCACCGCTAACCATAGAAGACGCTCTCAAATATAAGGATCAAACAGAAGATGACATCATTAGCACTTACATTAACTAACCAGATGTCGTATCCCATCTAAAATATCACATGATCAAAGCATCCCTTGATAACGACATAGAAGAAGATCCCTTAAAAGATATTAACGATCAATCATAACCAACAACATCTATTTGTAACAACAAAACCATAGAAATTGAGCTAGGAAAAACTTTGAATATCAACAAAAATCTGACTGCTGACCAAGAGCAGAAGTTTTTCAACTCCTGAGAAAATATAAAGTGGCCTTTGCATGGGATTACTCTAGCATGAAAGGGATTGATCCCCAATTATGCATGCACCACATTTATATAGAGAAAGATGCTAGGCCCATTCGTCAACCTCAACAGAGGTTAAATCCTCATCTTAAAGATATTGTTAAAGCTGAACTACAAAAATTGTTAGATGTAAACATCATCTACCCCATATCTAATAGGAAATGGGTCTCTCCATTAGTAGTGGTGTTGAAAAATAATGGAAAGTGGCGTATATGTTTTAACTATAGAGAGCTTAATAAAGCAACCCAAAAAGACCATTTTCCCCTTTCGTTCATTCACCAGGTCTTGGACACATTGGCAGGAAAAAATTCTTTTCTTTCCTAGATGGCTTAAGTGGATACATTCAAATTCAAGTTGCCCCTGAAGATCAGGATAAGGCTACCTTTACCTTTCCTTGGGGAACATTCGCTTACAGGGTCTTACCTTTTGGGTTGTGCAATGCACTTGCCACATTTTAGAGGGCTATACTCATCATTTTTTCAGATCTGATAAATGAAGGGCTTGAGGTGTACATGGATGACTTCACACCTTACAGAGATGACCTCAAGCCAGCGTTACAAACATTAGAGAAATTTCTACAAAGATGCATTACCACCAAACTCTGTTTAAGCCATGAAAAATGCCACATGATGATGACCGAAGGCCTCATCCTGGGCCACTATATTTCAGCTGTTGGAATCCAGGTAGAACCAACAAAAATTCAGATAATTATTTTCATACCTACTCCTACCACACAAACTGAGGTACACAATTTCTTGGGATGTTTTGGCTATTATAGAAGATCTATAAAGAATTTTTCTCAAATTGTTGCACCATTATATGCATTAACAGGAAATATTAATTTCATTTGGACTGTTAAATGTGACAATGCTTTTGATGATTTAAAATGGCTTGTATCAACAGCTCGAGTATCAAGGGGCCCAAATTGGGATTTGCCATTCCAGATTTCATCCGATGGTTCAGACACAACCATTAGAGTAGTTCTTGGTGAGGATGAAGATAAAAAGCCATATGCAATATACTATATCAACAAAAATCTATCTCCTGTTGAATTAAATTATATTGTTACTGAAAATTAATTTTTGGTTGTAATCTATGCTATCAATAAATTCAGACAGTATATAACAGGATACCCTTTGGTTTTAGACACTGATCACTCTACTATTAAATATCTAGCTAATAAACCTATTACAAATGGAAGAGTGACAAGATTGTTGATTCTTTTGCAGGAATTCGATATCACTATCAAAGATCGACCAGGAAAAGAAAATCCAGTAGCAGATTTCATTTCATGAATGCCAAAGACAGATGACTCCATAGCAGTAGAAGACCAGTTTCTTGATGAACATTTATTTGCTGTAACCATGAAAACGCCATGGTACGCGGATGTCGCAAATTGCTTGGCAGTAGGCAAGTTACCCAAGCACCTAATGCCTAATGAAAGAAAACAAATAGTATAGAACAGCACGCGATTCTCTTGGATTGGAGGCTATTTATTTCATATAGGGGCCGATATGCACATTAGAAGATGCGTCAGGGAAGACGAGATCTTTGACATCCTGAAAGCTTGCCATGATGGACCTTGCGGTGGATATTTTGTAGATTGCTGGACTAGTCACAAGGTATTATAGATGGGCTATTATTGGCCCACGATTTTTAAATATGCCAAGAAGTTTTTCCAGGCGTGCGACAGTTGCCAAAGAATGGGACACCCTAGGTAGTCTGATGAGATGCCCTTGCACCCGCAAATAGTCATTGAACCTTTTGAGTGATGGGCATTAGATTTCATCGGTCCAATAAACCCATCATCTAATCAATATATATATATATATATATTAGTTGCAATAGAGTATATGACTAAATGGGTGGAGGTAGAGGCACTACCAAGGGCAATAGAGAACTCGGTAATCCACTTTATTTTCCAACTATTCATGCGATATGGCTTGCCTAGAGAGGTAATTACCGATGGAGGGCCACAATTCATAGGCCATAAGATCGCCGAAACATTAAAGAATCATCATATCATGCACAGAATCATGACTTCATACCACCTGCAGGAAAATGGCCAGGTAGAAAGCACCAATAAGGTAATCGAGGCAATAGTCACAAATATAGTTGCATCACATAAACGGGACTCGGCTACCCGATTGCGTGAAGCCCTGTGGGCATACCGCATGACATGGAGAAATACCATGGGATATTCCCCATATCAACTAGTGTTTGGCAAAGAACCTATCTTTCCAATTGAATTTGAAATCCAGACATTGAGGATAGCTCAGAAGGTAGGCTTGGACTTAAATGAAGCATAGATTAATAGGCTACATCAAATCAATGAATTGGATGAAATTCAACTATCAGTTCTTCAACACACTACACTAATCCAACAACAAAGAGTGAAATGGCATGATGCCCTTATCAAAAAGAAGATCTTCCACGAAGGAGATTGGGCACTCCTGTATGATTCTAGGTTCCAAGATTTTCTGCGAAAACTCCAGACTAGATGGTTAGGACCTTATGAGATACAAAGGCTGCATGATAATGGCACCCTCACATTAGCCACCATCAATGGGTTTGGTTACTCTTTTAAAGCGAATGGACATCGAGTACGACTCTATCACGAATCGCTTACCAGGGAGACCTTTTGCCAACAATTATGGGAAGATTCCACCATACAGATTCTTGATGAGGAAGACAACCCATCCTTAGCATCAACCCAGTGAATAATTCATTTGTTTTTGAAAATTGTACACAAATTTTTCTTTCTATATTGATTAAATTTTCTCGTATAAATTGTATATAAATTCTATTTTTTTCTACTTCCCTTTTTTGTTCCCTCTAAGGAACAGTTGCTGTTCCCTCCAAAGAATAGCTGTTGTTCCCTCCAAAGAACAACTACTGTTCCCTCGAAAGAACAGCTGCCCTTCCCTCTAAGGAATAACAATTTTGTGTATAGATTTTCATGTTGTTCCCCTTAAGGAACAATTACTGTTCCCTCTAACGAACAGCTACCGTTCCCTTTAAGGAACATCAGTTCCCTGTATATTTGTTTTTGTGCTATTCCATTTAAGGAACAGTTGATGTTCCCTCTAAGGAACAACTATCGTTCCCTTTAAGGAACAACAACCCCCTGTATATTTGCTTTTTGTTGTTCCCTCTAAGGAACAATAGTTTTGTATGGATTTGTTTTCCCGTTGTTGCCTTTAAGGAAGAGTTTTTGTTCCCTCTAAGGAACAACCGTTGTTCCGTTTAAGGAACAACTATTGTTCCCTCTAAGGAAAAAAAATCCCGTATGTATTTATTTTGTCGGTGTTCCATATAAGGAACAATTGTTGTTACCTCTAAGGAAGAACTGTTGTTCCCTTTAAGGAACAACAATTTCGTGTATATTTTTTTTGTGGTTTCCTCTAAGGAACAATTGTTGTTCCCTCTAAGGAGCAACAATTTCATTTGAATTTGTTTTCTTACTGTGCCCTCTGAGGAACAATAGTTTCGCTTGGACTTGTTTTCTCGAAGTTCCCTTTAAGGAATAGTTTTTGTTCCCTTTAAGGAACAGTTATTGTTCCCTATAAGGAACAACTGTTGTTCCCTCTAAGGAACAACTTTGTTCCCTATAAGGAACAACAGTTTCGTTTGCATCTGTTTTTATGTTGTTCCATCTAAGGAACAGTTGCTGATCCCTTTAAGGAATAGCTATTGTTCCCTCTAAGGAACAATAATTTCGGGTCTAATTATTTTTCTCTTTTCACTATTCCTTATAAGGAACAACTATTGTTCCCTCTAAGGAACATCTATTGTTCCCTCTAAAGAACAACACTTTCAGTGTGCAATTTTGTTCTTCTTATTGTGTCTCCTAAGGAACAACTATTGTTCCCTATAAGGAATAGCACCTTCATGTATATATAATTTTGTTGTTTCCGACATGGAACAACACCATCCACATGTATTTTTCATTCGTTGTTCCTTACAGGGAACACCTGATATTTCCCTTTAAGGAACATCACCTTTTTGTGTTTCTTTTCTTGTTGTTCCCTACAAGGAACAACACTCTTTGTGTGAGGTTTTCTTTAGGAAATAAGCACTTTGTGAATATTATTTCATTTTTTATGATCCTCTATCAGGCACAAGGGTACAAATATATATGAAAGGATACAAATATGAGGATTACTGGAACATGCAAGTATTCAATATTATCATCTTTAAACAAGATTGCTTTGTATTGATCGAAAAAGAAAGGAATAACCATCTACATCACTTCACTGTCCTCATTTCCATTATAAATCAAAGAGATTGATTACTTGTAACATGCTAGTTCTTCCCTAAACCCTATAACTCTCTCTGTTCATTATCATCAAATAAGGTTAAGGGCATACTTTCTTCTATTTGATATGGTTAGATTTCTTCTGCCATTCCTACTCCTAAGGAGTGTTGAGCCACCCTTTATTTATAAATAGGAAGTATTGTTCAAATATATATATAATTATATATAATAATATATATTATATATATATATATATATAATAAATATGTTTAATAACAATTGTATGATTTTGTTACAGATGGAGGATAGGGGGTCTCATCACGAGCCAGCCTACCATGATCATAAGGAAGCAACAAAGAGGCATTCCCACTATGGACACCACACCATGCATATGATCTAATGGATGAATCGGGAAATAAAAAGTCTTTGAGATAGGAGGTCTCATCATGAGCTAGCCTGCCCACCTTTTGCTCCTTCCTAGTGAATGGCAATGTTTTCATCTGGTCACCAAGCCAACACATTGATCTCCATTCTGATATCATAATGCACTTTCCCTATAATACATAAAGGACCATGGTTCCAAAGGATTAGAAAGCAAATCTGTCAAGGCTATAGATGCCTGTAGGCAACAGAAGCTCTGCTGATGGTATTGAAGTCATATTTCCAACATCAATATCTATTATAAGTCCATTTCCTTACTTGGTATCTTTACTACAAAGTGATTATGTTCCTAATTTATGTTGAATCTTTATGCATGGATATCTTCTAAAAAAATCAATCATAATAAGATTTAAGTGGAATGATGACGGTAAGGTATATTTTTGTGTCAGATGTCCTTTTTTCCTTTTCGAAATCACCTCATAGCATGTCCTCACTAATTGATAATTATCGTATATGCATTGATTTCAACACTCCAATATTTCTTGCGATCCTTTGATAAATAGGCATACATTACCACTTCCACCATCCATGTACATCATCACCATCATGATTTTCCTTCATTTATTCGATCGAAGGCGACCTATCATCTCAAAGGTGGGCGAGAGTGACTTCCAAAGTTCTTATGCATGCATGTCAGTGCTTTATTTGGTTATGCAGAAATATATGACAATCCATAATAACAAGTCTTTAATGGTATTTATGCTGAAAAATATCATCCGATATAATGATCATAACAACTTGTTGTTCCATCGTTGGCTCTGTCTATTGCTATGTTATCTGTGCTAACTTGCAGTGTGTAGAATTTAGGCAATATGGGAGGAAGAACAGTGCGGAGGGAGCCACTGACACTGGCTGTTTCTGAGGCTGCTAGAGAAATTCTAGTCCAAGTCGAGTGGGTAGCATATTTCACACGATTTCAGTGACCCAATGAAACAATCGCCATAGAATTCCTGCAGAATTTACAGAACGGCTAGTCTATGATGAGGGGCGGATAAATCACAGTCTCAAATGTTGTGATTGTAGAAGTTTCTGGATTACCAGCTAAAAGACCCGTGTGGACCAATAAACAACTGAAGTTGCAGGATGCCATTTAAAACTTTAAAGATGAAGGGAAAGAGTTGATCATCAAAGGAAAAGGAGTTTGACCATCATCCCTTGGAGAACCGTGGGGAGAACTAGCCAGAGTTGTTTAGAATTTCATTACATGTGATGGGCGCAAAGACGTGGTAAGGCCACGTTAACTTAAATTGCTAGCAGTTTTGAAACAAAAATGTTCAGTAAATATACTTGCATATTTGAATTTCTTACTGCATGATTCTGCTGAAATAATAAGGAAATCATGACACATAGAAATAGTCATAAGTCAACATTGTTTAATTAGGCTAATTGTTAGATACAACCTTTCCCAGCAGCAAACAAGTTGGAAAGAATTAGTATTTGTCATAGAAGAGGGGTTAGCTTTACCTATTCCTAACTCTGTTCCAAAAAGGAAAAGGACTACCCACACAACAGACATTCCACAGAAACGCAGACACTCTGCTAGAGTAAGGACAAGCTTGGGAACAACTGAAAATCCCCAAGGTAGCAGCAACCAACCCATAGAACTAGCTAGTCCAAAAAATGAGCAATATTTACAGTTGGAAGGACGAGATGACCTGGAGTCATAACTTTAGGAGGAAACAGAGCACTCTAGTGAAGAGGAAAGGAATGAAACAAAACTTCCCTCAACACCAAATACAAACCCCCCACGAGACTTACTGCATGATATATAATTCGCCCAAATTTTGGCCAATATGAATAAATATATACAACCCGAAAGCCTGCTCAACTTTATCATTAGAGCAACCCAATCGGAAGAAAACTCTGGCCACAACAAGAGCATACTAGAAAATGTAATTTGTGAAGTAGAAATAAGAGTAGAAGTCAGTCAGGAAGAGATGGACCAACCTAGCAATATACCTCCAGAAGAACCGAGCCAGGTAGACCTAAATATAGAAAATAAAGACCAAACAGAGGACATTGAGATAGACTAAGAAGATGACAATCAATCTGGGGACACAATTCTTCTAGAGCAGAGTCAAGATAAGCAACCAGGCCTGTTAGGAGCAGAAATGACCAGATAAACACTCGATCCCCCTAAAAAGAATAGAGCCACAATTAAAAAGCTTAGGAAGGAACAGTAGAGGCTGCAGGAAATAGTGAAGAGGCTTAAATGAAAAATAAGGGAGTTATCAAAAGGGAAAGTCCTAGACAAAACCCCAGAAACAATAAACACGACCATCCAAACTAAATTGCAGGAAACAGAAGCTACAGGGACTCAAACTGAGCCCATACTCATTGAACCTATTAGGGAACAATAGGCAATTTTTGTAGAAAGCGCTACTCAAACAGAGGCCATACTTTCTCATGACGTAACCATTCAGGCAGAGATGGTACCCTCCTACAGTACATCTACCCAGACAGAGGTATGGGCCTCCGATAACAAAGAAACACTTACAATCAACATCCATTCTCATAGCAGGAGTACACAGACAAATATCCAAACCAAAGATATCATGATGAGCAACAACCCCAACATAGTGAATCTTCAAGTGGATTTAGCCCAGGTACGGCTTACCATAGAACGCCTTGAACTAGCAACAATCCCCAGTAGAAATACTAGGAATTACAAAGGAAGCTGTGGGACATGAACATCTTAGAAAGTGTGGCATTGATAAATAACAGAAGGTAGAAGAGAGGACTGAGAAAATGAAGCTCAGATTAGAAAATATCAGGATTCAAATGGATACTATTTTCTCCTTATATACTGACATATTAGCAGGCAGATCTTCTGCCAATAAATATGCCCTATTTTTTATGGAAATATACTTACAATTGAAGATCAAATCTATCAAAGATGGAAAACCGATAGAGTTGAAAACAATTGAGGATTTTATAAATTGTTGCAAACATCATGGGGAAAAGGTTCAGAGATTGTTGTGTGAATTTTATTTGCACAATTTTGTATTAGAGGAATAAACTGAAAAGAACCCCAGTCCTTTTATAGGGAATGTATAATTTCAAGCTTTTATTTCATTCATTGGTAACCAACTGAAATGGCTCAAGTCTCATACCACGTTCGAGAAGCAGGAAAATGGACTGGACCTTTGGGTTAGAGGTGAACCAAAACACCCGTTACAAATGTTGGCCAATCCCAAAATTTTGATGAAGAGGGAAGGAGTAATCAAAACTCTGGGGCCTATTCAAAAATAAATTGTCCAAAAAGGATTAGAGTATTTCCTCTCCATTCAGGAAATCGCCTTGGCTGTAGCCATGTTCAGATGGACCGTTTCCAATAACAATGTACATAATAGAGACCATTTAATTACAAAAATTTTAAACTAGCCACAGAACGCTTTGTCATTTATAGTAATCTCATCCTAAGGGAAAGTCCTTGTTGGCTAGGCTGTCAGTTCCGCAACCCTATTATTTGGTATCCTGTTGAGGGGTACAAGGCTATATATGAACTGCCTGAAGGACAAACAGGGCACATGTTTGGAATCTTGGCCAAGAATCATGGTTTCAGATTGCTTTTCAACATTCCTTCTCCAGCTTATTCCTTGACTGCTCTGCATACGAACTATATGGTTTTCATGAGGACATGAAAAAGGGTAAGGAAGGATGTATGTTGTGTCATGGAAAAGGTATGCATTTACTATTAACTTATTATCCTTTTCCTTTATTCTCATCCTTTCTCTATCTCAATGCACTAATCTATTAAGAAATTATGGTAAGAAATACATAAATTATTTTCAGTTATGCTTTGGCTAATTATTATCCTTCTTTATGCAAGAAAGTACAAAAAAGGACAACTTTTGTTCCCTAACTAAGGAAAAGCAAAAAAGTAGCAAGCTAAGGAAGGAGCACGACAGTTACAGATAAGAGAAAAACAAATTAGAAGGATCAGCGTGAGAAGGGAAAGATGTCTGAAGTTAGAAAATTACTTGAATCCCTCAGGATCGAGAGATCCTGAGGGATCGCTTTCACTATTTATCTTTTTACCCCTTTCTCATTATAAAAGGCAACGATTGTAAGCAGAAAGGGATGATTGTTGTTATTATGATTGTAACCCTCAATTATATACTTTCGCTATAGTGAAGAATGCAAATACGTTGTAATACTCCTTCATGATTAACAGATAAGAGGAGTCGTTGGTCCTTTTCATTTATCTGAAGTAACCAACAGTGTGCGTTGGCGGCAAAGGGCCCGACTTCCGGTGGAATTCACTGCTTCACCTATGTCATATATTTTCAACTATTGCAAGTGTGATAGTTTGATCGTATTATTGCTTTATGCTATTTTATTTCGTTCTTGTTCCTTATTTCTTTGCGTTGATAGAATAACTGTGTTTTATATAATTTACAACATTGTTGTTTAATTAGTTTCATTTTGCTTTGGATTGAGTTTCCTAGATCAATATCTTGCTTGATGTAATCAACTGTAATGAGAATTAACTACTGATGTTAGGCTCTCATATTGATGACATCGTTGTTTTACAGACTAGTGCATTTGATTTAAATTAAAACAGTTTCTAAGAGAAGAGTTATCACTACTATACTCGTAACTAATACTGCTGTTACTTGAATTGCATATTACTGTTACCTAAATTATTGTGGGATTCGATTTCATTAAAGGATTGAGTTTTCTTTTAATTGCAATTAGAATTTACTTGCTGCATCCATTTACTCTTGTATTTAAAAGATCTATACTACAATTTAGAAGCATTACTCTTTGAGTTAAATAGCCGCCACATATTGTGTACACTCTTGAAATAGAAAGACTTGCCTAGATTGATAATTAATGTGAAGATGATTGATTGGGAGTTGTACTAGGGGAGTGGAGCCGAGGAGGAAAAATGGCGGGAGCAAGTGGCGATGGTTCAGAGGGTAGTAGAGACGGTTTATGATGGAGGGCAGCAAAGGAGGGAGCTCGACTCCCTCCTACAAGGACATGGCATCCAACAAAGGAAAAACAATGTATTTAAACAACAAAAGTGTGGCTATGGAAAAAAACAAAGATAATGCTAAGGGGACAGAGCGGACTAAGTCTAAGGTAAATAGTGGCATAAAGGACAAGGAGGAAGAAGACAAAAATATTGGTTCACGAGACCACAGGTAAAAGGGACCTTGCAAGCCTAAAGCTGAAATCACTCCTAGAGTAATATTAAATGACCCTGCTCTGCAAGCGCATGGGGACCTATGCCATTATTTGTAAATTCATGGGACTATGGCCCACTGAAAAAGCTTTACAAACGTGGATCAAGTATCACTGGAAGCCCAAAGGAAGCATTGACCTACATTTTGCATCAAAGGGATTCTTCACAGTGGTGTTCTCAAAGATCGAAGACAAAGACAAAATATTCGAAAGAGGACCCTACTTTTATGCAACAGCTGGTCTCTATATGAGGCCTTGGATGATGAACTTTGTCCCAGAGTAGGAGACCTTCACCTTGGTTCCAGTATGGGTAAGGTTATATTCTCTACCTCTTGATTATTGGAAAACTGAATCACTGGTAGCTATTGGTAATAAACTAGGACGTTTTATCAAAGTTTCTGAAGCCACAAGAAGAGGGAAATTTACTTCCTTTGCAAGAATATGTGTGGAAATGGATCTATCAGAAGCTCTTCTGGATGAAGTTATTTTGGAAGTTTCTGATGAGGAATTGGTGCAAACCGTGGACTACGAGCATATCCCATTCAGATGTTGTAGATGCCATGAACATGGACATCTGTTCAGAGATTTCCCTCTCTGTAAAGTAGAAAACAAAGAATACCTCAATACTTCGAAGGATATAGAGAGATTTCAGAAAGTGTTAGGTAGAGGTAAAGGGGGAAAAAGGGAATGAAGCAACAACCGAACGAAAGGCAGAAGGTTAGTCAAAACAAGTTTCAAGTGCTGGATGAGAATGAAGAAAACACGAAGGATGATCAATATCAGGAGAAAGATCCTAATGAAAAAGAAAAGGAAGAAAACATAAAACAATCTCAAGATATGGTACATCAAAATGAGATTGTTATGAGTGAGACAGAAATGGAGATGGACCAGGAAATGACCCAAAGCGAAATAGATCTGGAAGATCATGAATTACAGGAAATTCTAGACAAGGAAAACCTGGATCTAGAAGGATTCTTGAGGCAGGGATCCAAGGGAGTAATAGAATCAATACCTCCAGAAGAATGCTCTAGAATACAACAGTTATTTTTATGGAAAACCCAAGAAAGAGGGTCGGATAAAGGTAAAAGTGTTGACAAGCAGGTGCACAGAGGGACGAAAACTATGAAATCAACTCTAGGATTAGCAACTAGAAATCCAAGAAAGAAGAGGGGCAGGAAAAAGAAAAATGAACTCTTGATGGAGTGTGGAAAGCTAATAATAGATTCGGGTAAGATGAAATACCTAACCAGTTACTCTTTCACAAATCTTTAATTATGAAGTTCATATCTTGGAATATCAGAGGTCTAGGAAGTAAAAGAAAACAAGGAATGTTAAGTCACAGAATGAAACTAGCAGCAACGGATATAATCTTTATTCAGGAAACAAAATGTTCCATTCAAAGGTTACAGAAAATCCATAGAAAATGGATGGACAGTTTTGAGTTTCTTGAAGTGAAAGCAGAAAACACAGCGGGAGGCATCCTCACTCTATGGAACCCCTAAAGAGTCAGTATATTAGATGCAGAGGCATCAAGAAATTATCTATCTGTAATTATTCAACCAGTGGGAGTTGTGGACACTTTCCTCGCCAAAAATGTTTATGGGCCACAAAGAATAGATGAGAAACTAAGACTATTAAACTCCTTGGTAGAGCTCAGAAGTAGACATGAAGAAATACCTTAGGTCTTGGGAGGAGATTTTAATATGATTAAATCACTTTCGGAAAAAAGGAGGCACCAGATTGCTAAGTAAAGACTCTGAAATATTCCAAACCTTTACAGATGACATGAATCTGGTTGACTGAGCAACGCATAATGGCCTTTATAATTGGAACAACAAAAGAGGAGGTCAACCTCAGGTTGCTAACAAGTTAGAAAGATTTTTGATCTCGGAGGAGCTTATGCTAGCAAATAGAGAAATAACAGCTAAGGTTCTTCCCTTTGGAGGTTCTAATCACTGGCCAATACATTTAGAACTCGAGGGGTTTGATTCTCCCAAAAAAAGACCCTTCAGGTTTGAGAATATCTGGCTCTCCTACGTAGATTTCATCAACAACATTGAAAAATGGTGGGCAGAAGATCTGCAGATCTAGGGCACGAATATGTTCATCCTACACAAAAGACTTCAGCGTATTAAATTCAGACTCAAAGAATGGAACAAGGAGGTTTTTGGAAACATTTTTGTGGAGAAAAAGGCAGTGGAAGCCAAACTACAAGAACTCAATCAAGCATTGATCACAGATGGTTTTGATAAAGCCAAAAGTCAGCAAGCTGATAAACATTATCAAGAATGGGAGAAATTATGCAAACAAGAGGAAATATTTTAGAGGCAAAAGTATCGAATTCAATGCCTCAAAGAAGGGGATCATAATACTAAATGTTTTCATAGATCCACCATAGCCAATAGGGCTCACAATAGAATCTCTGCGATTTTGAATGATAAAGGGCAGCTCCAGACCTCTCACAAGAATATCGAAGAAGTGTTGGTTCAACATTTTAGAAGTATCACTAGGGAAAATAATCCAGACAGGGAGCAATGCATTAGAGAAATTACAAAAAACATCCCTAAGCTGGTAACTAGAGAGGACAATTTTAACCTGAACAAACCAGTCACTGAAGAGGAAGTCCGTGAGATTATCAAGGACATGTAGAATGGCAAAGATCCAGGTCTAGATGGTTTCAATGTGGATTTTTTAAAGGCCCTCTAGAACATTTTCAAGCAGGACATTCTGAATGTTGTGGAGCATTCCAGAAGAAACATGACTATGAAAGCCCTCAACAACTCCTTCATCTCTGTGGTCCCCAAATAGGATTCAGCCCTGACTGCTGATAAATTTAGACCCATTGCTTTATGTAATGTGGTATACAAGATTATATCCAAGGTATTGGCTAGCAGAGTCAAACCTCTTCTTCCTTCTTTAATCTCAGATGAACAATTTGGTTATGTGGAAGGCAGACAAATGCTTAGTAATCATTCTATCTCACGACACAGTTCACACGCTAACCAGTAAAAAGCAGGCCAGTATGATCATGCAATTAGATATTGCCAAAGCTTATGACAAGGTAAACTAGAGCTATATCAAGAGGAACCTTACTGCTTTTGGGTTTGATCACAAGTGGGTCAGATGGGTTATGGCTCTGGTAACTTCTTCCAACGTTTCTATTCTGGTGAATGGATCTCTCTCAGCTATCTTCACTCCTTCTAGAGGTCTCGGGCAGGGCGACCCACTCTCTCACTTTCTCTTTATCCTCATGATGGAAGGATTGGGTAGAGCCATTAAGTAGGCTAAAGCCTTTGGAAAGATTAAGGGACTTCAATTAATGGAGAATGGTTAGACAATGACTCATCAACAATTTGTGGATGACACAATGCTGCATGGAATTCCTACTATCAAAGAAGCTTGAGTGTACAAACAAATCCTGAATAATTTTGCCTTGGCCATAGGTATTGAAGTCAATCTATCCAAATCAATTTTTTTATTAAATACTAACATTTCAATTCAGAGAAATATCTCAAGAGTTCTAGGCTTTCAAAGGGATTTCCTCCCTTCAAAGTATTTGGGAATTCCCCTTACAGACAGACCCCTGCACAAGAGTATTTGGGAACCGGTACTCAATAAGATGCAAGACAAAGTTAAAAAATGGACCATCAGATCATTGAACCTAGCTACTAGGTTGATTCTGACAAAGGCTATCCTATAGTCAATCCCAGTTTTCTTTCTATCAACCCTCCCAGCTCCCAAAGGGGTCTTACAACAATTCAGGAATATCCAGAGAGACTTCCTTTGGGGCCATGAAGAAACAAGGAAGAAATGGGCACTTGTTTCTTGGGATAAAATCTGCAAACCTAAGAGTCATGGGGGACAAGGATTAGATGATCAGGAAATTTTAAGTAATGTACTAGGAGCCAAACTCTGATGGAGATGGGTTAAAGAATCAGAAGCTCAATGGGCTAAAACCTGGAAAGAAAAATATGCAAGTTCATGGCAAACTAATGATCTTATTAGAATTTCTGGAAACATAAAGGGCTCTTACTTCTGTAATAAAGCTTGGAAAAATAGAAGCCTAGTACAAGACCACAGTTTTTTGGAAATCAGAGCAGGAGATATTGCTCTCTTTTGGGAGGACAAATGGCAACAAGAACTAATGTTGCTAAAAGAGGACTATAGATACCTCAACGAGGAAACAGATTCCCAGGCACTAACTAGAGTTAAAGATTTCTGGAATCTTCCTCACAACTCTAGAAAATGGAGAAATTGGAAAAGCATAGACTGTAGTGATGACAGTCCCCTAAAAATAAAAGCTGAGGAAATTATGAGCATACTAAAACAAAGGAAAATCTTGGTAACAGAGGGGCAGGATCAGTTAAGATGGGGTCTCAATAAAGAAGGCTCCTTTAATCTTAAGGAAGCTAAGAGGATTATCCCGAACCTGGATTCTAGCACTACAACGAATTCTTGGCAACAACTCTGGAGCCAACAAGGATGGATGAAGATCAATCTATTCATGTGGTTAGTTCACCATAAGAAAATCTTAACTTGGGACAACACTAGGAAAAGAGGGATTATTGGGACTTCTAGATGTCAGCTATGTGAAGCTCAAGAGGAAACAATGGAGCATATTCTTAATAGTTACACCTTTACCACCTGGTTGTGGGACTCTTTTGCAACCATTTTTCAATAGACAGACAAAGATAAAGGAAGCATCACAAATGCCCTAAACAAGGGGAGAAGGAGCTTTTCATAGAATGAGATTCTCAATCTGGCCTGGGCCTTCACACCAAGCTTCATCATCTAGAAAGTTTGGAAAGAAAGGAATGAAATAATTTTCAAGGATGAAAAATCTAGTCCTCTTCGCCTATTGGACTGATCTTGAAGCAGATTAGAGAGACAATTAGTACCATTGTTCGCAATTATCCGAAAAACCCTCCCACAGTAAATGAGATGAGAACCCTCAGGCAACTGAGAATGCAAGAGACCATTACCAATGGAATCAGTAGAAAAGAAGGAAATTTTGGAAAGGAAAAGGATTTCTAGTAGCCTCCTTCGAAAGGATATCTGAAATGCAATATTGATGCACTACAACAAAACCCTGTGATTAGCATCCCTTTTTTCTTCCTTTTTTGCGTCTAGATCCCATTTTTGGTGCTATTTGTGTCCATTTATAAAATATGGCACAAAAGTTGATGCAAAGTTTGCACTAAGTTTTTCACCAAGTCTTACACCAAGTTTAGCACCAGGTATTGTAATAGGTCTTGCATCAAGTTTTACACCAGGTCTTACGCCAAGTTTTATGCCAAGTTTTGTGCCATCCTTTGCACCATGTTTTGCATCAAGTTTGGCACCTAATTTTGTTTCACCAACTGTTGTATCATTTATTGCATCCACCTTTTGCACCTACACTTGCATCAATTTTTTCATCCTCTCTTGCATCGTCTTTTGCATCATTTTTTAAATTATTTTTGCATCCATTTTTACATCATTTTTTGCATCCCCTTTGTGTCAAGATTTGCATCAAGTTTTGTGTCTCATATATGCATCTAATTTTGCATCTAATTTTGTTGCATCATACTTTTCATCCATTGTTACACCCATGTTTACATCCACTTTTGCATCCCTTTTTGCATCTTATTTTTCATCTTCATTTGCTTCTTTTCCTGCATCTATCATTACATCCACTTTTGTTGTGACACTATTTGTCCCATGTTTTGTACTTACTGCTGTACCCATGTTTGCTTCCAATTCTGCATCCATTTTCGCATCCACTTTTGCATCAAAATATTGCATCTATTTTTGCATCCACTTTTTTGTTGGGTTTTGCATCTAATTTTGTATCATCTTTTGCATCTACTTCCATTGCATCCATATTTTTCATCCAATTTTGTTTCTGTTGTTGCACCAATGTTTTCATCCAATTTTTCATCCCTTATTGCATCTTGTCTTGCATCCAAGTTTGCATATTTTTTGTGTTTTTTATTACATCCACTTTCTCATCCACTTTTGTTGTGCCATATTTTGTGCCTATCATTGAAACCCACATTTTCTTCCAATTTTGCATCCACATTTGCATCCTCTTTTGTGTCCAAGTTTGCATCAAATAATTTTTCTATTTTTTGCATCCCATTTTGCATCTACTTTTACATCCACTTCTGATGTGTCCAATTTGAATATAATTTTGTGTCCACTATTGCGCCCATGTTTGGTCCATGTTTACATCCATTTTTTAATCCAATTTTGCCTCCTTTTTGCATCCAAGTTTGTGTCCTTTTTTTTTGTTCATTGTTGTATCCACATTTATTTCACAACAATTCATGCAAAGTTTTATGCCTACTATTACACCCATGTTTTCTTCCACTTTTTCATCCATGTTTGCATCCTATTTTGTGTCCAAGTTTGCATCAACTATTGCATCTTCTCTTTCATCCACTTTTGTGTCAATTGTCGTCCCCATTTTTTTTACTCTTGTATCCAGTTTCCAACACTCATGTATTTTTTTCATTGATGATATTTCTTATGACATTAACAATTATGAACCACTGATGGCAATGTCAATAATTATGACGATAATGATAATGAAGATGATGATGATGACATGAATTGTGATTATTATGATAATCAAAATGATGATAAAGATGATGGGGGTTATAATGACAATGATGATGGTGATGCTAATGACCTTGGACAATCTTCCCAATTTTTAAATGTTGTCATGGTCATAATGATAATCATTATCTTTAGAGTCATCTTCCAAGTAATCATCATTTGATCATCATTATCATTATTTTCATCTTGGTCATCATCAGCAACAATAATGGCATGAATGATGATTATGATGTTCATGACGAAGTTGACAACAATGATGATAGAAATTACATTAATTATGATGATGGGAATAATGATGATAATAATGGTAGTGGTGATGATGATCATCAATCATCTCTAAAAAATAAAGTTGTCATTTCTCTTGCATATATCATGTGTCCTAACAACCCTTTTTGAGCACTCGTAATATTTTATGGGTTGATGATATTTCTTACGACACCTATAATTATGAACAATTGACGACAATGTCCATAACCATGATGATGATGATGACATGAATGGTGATTATGATGATAATGCAATGATGAGATTGATGGTGGTTATGATGATGATAATGAAGATGATGACACTCCCTCTAAACTACGGAGATACTCATAATGAGACAAAAAAGTAATCTCAAGTTGAAATATTCATATAAGAAGGGATCTGGATTGATAAGCATCAGCAATAATTTAAATCATCATAGCCAACATTGTCAAAATAGAAATGCCTTGACTAACAAGTTATATATCTCCATTAGATCATAGCACAATGTTGGGAGGCATAAATTTGGACACCACTGCCTCTTTAGGCACTTACTGCACTAGGATGTTAATCAGGCATGTCCTCACATGATCATTTCCTAATCCACTGTCATAATATTTAACACTAGGAAATGTTGATCCTCATGACTATTCTTATCTTGGATTAATGTACTTGACTTATGGCGATTAGTCCTAGTCAAAGCACAAATTCTCAAAGAATATTGGTCCCAAATGTTTATCTAATCCACCATCCTTCCTATTGGTGTCTTTAGTAGGCTTACGACTATGAGTCTCGGCCATAGTACATGACAAATGGATAATATGGTGACAATGCTCACTCCCTCTGAACCAGGAAGGAGACATCCACAAGCGTAAGCTTTTCTCAAGAATACCCATCATTTTCATAGGGAATAATATCATTAATTTGTTTTCATCGGATGACGCCTTTATGATTAAGCATTCATAGATTTGTGGTAAACTATTTCCCCTTTTTATGAGAGATTTTTCGGCGTAAATCACATGATATTTCATTTGTCGACGCATTTTGAACCAACCAGTGTGGTTCATCGTCAGGACAAGATGAAGAATCGGATCCAGCTTTGCATGTTAAGAAGTCAGAGCAGAACCTCCAACGGCTATAATTCTTGACCAGGCAATGGTTATATTGACTAACAGCTAAATTTGACTGGGAAACGGTTAGTTGGACTGGACCTGGGGCATAACCATATTTAATTAAAATGAGTTAATTTAATTGATTATTAAATTGATAGTTAGTTATATTATTATTAAATT